>JAOVYX010017934.1:0-59060 GCA_035668315.1 Drosera spatulata | reverse complement strand
AACTGGACCTTGTGGCGGCATGACAGGGATAGGAGGAATGTCAGGTGACTGTGGTGAGGGTGTTACTGGCTGAGGGATCTCTGGTGCTGGAGTAACTGGGCCTTGAGGCTGCATGACAGGAATCGGAGGAATGACAGGTGGTTGCGGCGAGGGTGATACCGGTGTCTGTGGTGGAAGAGCTGGCTGAGGCATTTCTGGTGCTGGAGTGACTGGACCCTGAGGTGGCATGGCAGGATACGAGGGACTCTCAGGCAATTGTGGCAAGGGTGTTACCGGTGTCTGTGGTGATAAAGACGACTCAGGCATTTCTGGTGCTGGGGAAACTGGACCTTGTGGCGGCATGGCAGGATACGAGGGACTCTCAGGGGATTGTGGGGAGGGTGTTACCAGAGTCTGCGGAGGTAAAGACGGCTGAGGCATTTCTGGTGCTGGACCTTGTGGCGGCATGGCAGGATACGAAGGAGATGGTGGTGATTGCGGTGATGGAGTTACAGGAATTTGCGGAGGTGAAGCAGGAAGTGGGACCTGTGGAGGCTGTGCAGGTGCCTCGCCTGGAGGTGAAACTGGAATGACATATAGTAGAGGAGCGGGAGCAGGTGTTGGCACTTGCCCGCTGGGAGATGTAGGTGGTAGCGGAGCTTGAGGTTTAGGCATTGATGGTGGTTTTGTCTCTATGCTCGGTGGAGGAGATTGGATGACTTGAGGTAGTGGTGGAATTTGAGGCTCAGGCATCGATGGTGGTGGAGTCTGCCCACTTGGAGGGGGTGGTGGAGGAGTGACACTAGGCATAGGCGAGGTAAGAGGAGTGGACGGAGTTGTTGGTTTACAGTATCCTCTGAGAAGAGGGAAAAAACTGATGTGCATCAGGGTCAGGTAGTCTGGCAAGCATTTGCTGTTGATAATGTTAATTGCGTTGCAGCACTGAGGGCTAACATCTACTGCAGGCACGACCAGAGCTTTAATCCAATCCATCTTGCAATATTTCAGGTCGATTAATGCATGAAAGCATGTCATCTTATCTTGATCGGGTATCCACCACAGCTTCATCTGAGGATGGAATGATTGGGCTCTTGCATCAATGATGCCGCTAGGATCATCTGGCATATGGCGGGCAAGGACGAGATGAATCGAGGAGGAGATTAAGCATGCAATGAAGATGAAATGTATGGCTCTGAGGTTTTCCATTGTGCTGCAGTTTTCTGGTTGATGAATTCTGGTGTATGCTGGGTGCTATTTATGGTAGAAGATGTGTTAAAAAGTGATTAAATTCCTTGGGGAAACTGCTGGTTTTTGTTAGATGAAATGTGTCTAGACTGTGTTTGCTGCTTCCTTGAGATCATTTAAAGATCAATTTACTGCTGTAATAGTTCTGTTTTCTATGTTCTTGATGTTTCATTCAGGTTGAGTTAAATGTTCTGGTTTAAAAGTTTTCTTCTGTTTTCATATATCAAAATATGCACTCTTTTGGCGTCGTTACATGTAATGGTTCGATTTCAAGTTTGAAGAAGATTAATTGTTGCCAAGTAGGTTTCTTTTGAAAGTCACCGAGTTCATTTAATGTACTAAATTGAGAATTACGAATGAACTTCTCTAACTGGGATATTTTTTTGTGAAATGTGAATTGCTCGTTTTGGGTAATGATAGAGATCTGAAATCAGCTTGAGCTTGTAATATGTCCTTGAGGCTTGAGCTTCATTGTCTTGTCTCCAAATTTGCTTAAATTCAGATCCTTATGTCATGAGTTCGACGCTATATGGGTTCTAAAAATTATAGGTAACTACAACAGCCTCAAACGCGGGACAGGATTTTCTGTGATTCATGATCAAATTGGTCTAAGAAATCTATGTACTGGAGTTTTTTCGCTGAATATTCGCTTCTGATAGGTCTCATCTCTTCTAGTAAACAAACTTTGGAAAGTCTGAGAACCCTTTGCATGCTCCTATTCTTCTTGCAAGCCTTATTTCTGCAAGTGTGATACTACTACAAGATTTTTGAATCCATGAAAAAATGGCCAGGAACTGTGTTTTTACTTGCATACAGTCGGAAAACTAGTTACAAACGACTTTCATGTTAATTGAATTTTTGTTAAGAGGTACATTCTGTGTTCAAAAATTCCGCATCTTATGTGAATAGTTCCAAGGATCTACTGGTTGTAAGAATTATTGGTGATGTATAACAGCCTCACAACTATGACTCAATTTGTGTAATCCATAATCAAATTGGTCCAGCATGTAATCTATTTTAGTGGAGTTATGTCGCTTAAATATTTGCTTATGATGAGTCTTCTTACTCTTCTAGTATTCAAAACTCCAAAGTCTGAACAATGTTCAGCTCTTATTCATCTTACTGTCCTTATTTGCTTGCGGTTGATCAATGTACTAAAAAAAACGTTTCCATGAGCTGAGCGGTCCATGACCGAATAATGATTTAAGCCATTACACGATTGACTAATCGAAGTAATCGACTTTCAATATTTAGTTTATCTACGACTCCCTCCCTCTCATATTATAGACCATATTTTTCTATTCGGACCATCCCAAAATATAACCAATATACTATATTGAGTAATCTTTTGACATAAAAAACATTAAAACAAATCATCATCTACTACAATACACCTACCACCTCTTTTCTCTTCATCTCTCATTCTCTCTTCTAAACCCCACTTATTACAAAAAAAGACTTTTTCTTCATCAAATCACATAAAAATTCAACACATACATAAATCCGCGTATTGGGTTAAACCGTTCGCTATATTTTGGGATAGAGGTAGTAGAATTTATAGATGAATAATATTCTATGAATAATAGGACTATGTAAAACAAGAAAGATTATTATGGTATTTCAAAGGTTAATACCGAACTAGTAAATATTATATTCTATGGTTTAGAAATTGTTTTCCTTTCTCAAAATCAAAGTATCGGAAACCACAACTACATCTTGGGAACTTCTATTTTATTTTATATAAATCTGTTGTTGTAACTTTATTTTCTAAAATATTCATGTGTTGTTTCAGCGTCAAGCATTTCTATAGATCAAACACACAGTAGTATGTCAAAACGTTGAATGAGATCGCTTTTTAAGTTATGCTAGCGGTCGACGCGGTCTTTACGCAGACTGCTGACTTAAAACCAGAAGTTGGGATAAAATCTCAAGCACAGCTAGGTAGGCTCATCTTGGTAGTATACTGTGGACTTGTTCTGTGAGTCGAGATGCAACCGTCAGAAATCTAAACTCAAGGCAATCTTTGTTTGTTTCCTCGGCATTTTTCAGTAGGCTAGTTACTGATCAAATCGCGAGACTAGAAGTCTCATCCGTACAAGCAATTGATGCCATTTTTCTGTGGAAGAACACAAATGTCTTGAGCTATTTCTTTTACTTTTGTAGTTAGTTTGAGTCATTCCCTCAAGTTGAAGATGTTCGTTCCAATTTTTCTGAAAATTTATTTTCCTGCATTGTTGGTTAACCACTATAGTTTCTTTGAAAAATCATTGTTATAGGAGCATAACTGTTCAAGAACATGATCCTTTCACCACATTTCCAGCGCAAGCTGGCGAGGGAAATGTTGAGTCCAAAGCAAAACAATGCATATATTTGAACCAAAATCAACAAAGAGAAAATTACATAATGATATGATAATTGTTTTCTACTCTCTTTTATTACTCTTCAGCTGCAGTTTGCTATTCAAACTAAAACTTCAAATTATTATCTCAGAGGATACTTTGATATGACATAAGGTAGTGACAGATCTCCATTTTTGGCGATCATGTCCTAGTGTTCCTGGTGATAGTTTCGAGTGCTAATCTTCGAGCTGCTGGAGGTGGTGGTGGTGCTTGTGCTGGTGCCTGTTCTGGTGTTTGTTCTGGTGCCGGTGGCGATGGTTCGGTTTCTTTGGAACGCTGCATAATGTTGAACGAAGCGACTCAAAGAGCTCCATCCGTCCCCAAGAGTGCTTAATAGCCTCGTAGCACTTCTCCTTCAACATATCAAGCGCTTTGCAGCATTGGCCATTCAAGTGCTGCGGAAGCTGGAACCAGCTCCTTCCGTGATAATCGGAACACTTCATCTCAACCTTGTCGATGACGTGCTTGCACTTTGGGCTGACATATGACGAAGTCTTCGGATGTGGTTTCACGTGTCGTTTCTCTTCTACTTCAAGCACGTTCCCATTCTCGTCCTCGTACACAGCACGAGCGAAGGCCATGGATGTGAATGCCAATGACAGGAGAAGGATGCACAGGACGCGGTTCTTCATGGTTGGAGTTTTTGTTGATTTGCTGCAGGTGCTTCACTTGTTTTGATCTCAGGTTGAAGAGGGAGAGGCAAGATGTTAACTTATATAGCTACTGTGACAGCCTTTTTCTTCATAAATTATAGATGTAACAGCTGCTTAAATGAATAACATTGGTTTCAGAGTTATTGAACTTAGGTTATGTAATTGATTTTCAGATGTTACAGTACCTGCAGAGTTATTGATACAATGATGGATGCCTGTGAAGTTGGCTTCATGGATGGGAATTTTTTTTGTTTTTTGTTTTTTCATGCTTCTAAGGTAGGAGCACGGATTCTGGTCAACCGAAATTAACCAGACACACCGATGTTATTCATAGAAATGATCGAACGAACCATACTTATTCCAAAGTATCATGCAAGATGTAGGGGACAACTAATCTAAAACTTCCTCAAAAAGAAAAGAATGAAATGATATAAGAAATGAGAAGGCAAAAAAAGCGAGCAAAAATAGCGCATATAGAAATTAGCATTAATACTAATGGATATGAAGGTTACGACATAACGGCCAAAGTTGAGATGTTAAAGAAGGATTGAATGATAAATGACATGACCTGAATCTTGAAGCAAGTACTCCGTGTTACGAACGGGGTTGTTAATTGCAACATAAACAATAACAAGTACGTAAAATAAATGATACAAAGATTTTTTTTACGTAAAACCCAGACGGGAGAAAACTCTTGCGTGAAAATAAATGAGACAAAAATTTTACGTAAAATCAATGTGTTTTATATATTTGTGTTTCTAACTCAATGTGGAAAAAGAATTTTTCCCTTTCACGTTTCTCTCTACTTCATCTCTGCTTCTCTTTCCCTACCTCAACTCCTCTGCTCTCTTCGTCCTTATATACTCGAGAAAATCAGAGAGTCACAATCAGGGAGAGGCCAAGCAATTTCTTTACGCCGGATGAAGATGAGGCGTGTAGATTTCTCACGTCAGATGAAGACGAGACGTGCAAATCTCTCACGCTGGATGAGGACGATGGCGGCTGCACATGATTCCTTATGCATTTGCAATCACCATCAACAAATCTCCACCTTGACTCAAATCATGTATGTCGTCGTCGAGCAACCTCCACCTAAGCTTCAAACGAACATAGCTGCCCTCCACTCCTAAGAGATTTAGGCAACGATGAAACTTTGAAACAGAAACAGGTTTCGTCAAAATATCAGCTGGATTATCTGCAGCCGTAATCTTGATTAATTTAACATGTTTAACATCCCGTATAAAGTAATATCTGATGTCAATGTGTCTGATCCTCTCATGATGCATCTGGTCACGTGTAAGATGAATGACTGAAGAACTGTCACAATGGACTATTGTGCGATCTTGCTTCACACCTAACTCTGAAGCCAAATTCCTCAACCAAATCGCCTCCTTTACAGCTGATGCAACCACCATGAACTTACCTTCTGTAGTACTCAATGCCCCAGTATCCTGTAAAGTTGCCTTCCAAGAAACTGGTCCACCACAGAAAGTGAATACATACCCTGTAAGTGACCTTCGACGATCTAGATCTCCAGCGTAGTCTGAGTCTGAGAATCCTTCAACATTATTGTTGCCTCCACCAGCCTTGCATCATAGACAAGGCTTAATCCCGATGAACCCTTGAGATACCTAAGGATCCACTCACAGCCTGTCAGTGACCTCTACCAGGTCTGCCCATATAACGAATGACAATTGACACTGCTTGTGACAAATTGGGTCGAATGCATACCATGGCGTAGGGATCCAACTGCACTCGTATAGGCACTGAGGTCATACTCCTCACTTCGTCCTCAGTCTTCGGTGAGAGCTCCAATGATAGCTTGAAGTACGTTACTAAGGGAGTAGAAACGGGTTTGGCATCTTTCATGTCAAATAGGTCTAGAACCTTCTTAATGTATTTCTTCTGGCTCAAGGTCAAGACTCTACGCTTCCTATCCCGCTCGATCTCTATGCCCAAAATCTTCTTTACTGGGTCGAGATCCTTCATATCGAACTCACTACCAAGTTACGCCTTCAACCTATCAATAGTCCCCTTGCCTCTACCAACGATCAATATATCATCTACATAAAGCAAAAGATATACCTGACTTCCATTAGGTTGTTACTGATGATATACACACTGATCGTACAGGCTTCGTGTGTATCCAATGCTTGCCATAAAGGTGTCAAACCTATGATACCATTGTGGGGGCGACCGCTTCAATTCGTACAATGATTTCTTCAAAAGACAGACTCGATCTTTCATTCCTGGCAATGAAAAACTCTCTGACTGGCGCATATAGATCTCCTCTTCTATCTCACCGTGTAAGAATGTCATCTTCACATCCATTTGCTCAAGTTCAAGATCGAACTTAACAACCAAAGGTAGAAGAACTCGAATAGAAGTATGTCTGACTATAGGAGAAAAAACTTCAGTATAGTCAATACCTTCCTTCTGAGTGAAACCCTTATCCACCAATCTAGCCTTGAATCTCATATCACCACCATCGCCTGCTTCCTTCTTTTTGAACACCTATTTGCACCCTACGGTGCACTTTCCCATCGCCAAGTGAACTAGAGTCTAAGTGTTGTTCTTGTGAAGAGACTCTAGTTCCTCTTCCATAGCTGCAGTCCACTGGGCGTATTCCGAACTAGCGACGGCCTCCCTGAATGACAAAGGCTCATTCTCATTTGCCTCGCTAACAATGTGTGCATATGCCACCAAATCTGAATAGCCATATCGTACTGGGGGTCTAATCTCATGTCGTTCACTGTCACGACTGAGTTGGTATTGCTGTAGAGTGGGTCCCATCTGTACTGGATCTGGTACTAGTGGTTTTACTCTTGGATCTTCTGCTTCTTGATTTGGCTGCAAAACATCAGTAGGAATTGTAAAATATGAGGATTCCCCATCTTGATACTCCACCTCAAATGTCGATCTCTGCATTGCTCGTGTCTGCCCCACATGTTACTGAATGCTCCCTTGCTGATCAACTTTGTTGGCTAACATTGACTCCTCGTCAAATGTGCCATCTCTGTTGATGATGATTCCATGTGATGATGGATCAGTGGAGTACAATCTGTATACCTTCACACCTGGCTGGTATCCAAGAAAGATGATAGTATGCAGGATAACCGAAAATACGAAGGTTGGAGTAATCAGCGAGCTTACCAGACCAAACCTCATAAGGTGTTTTCATCGATAATGCTGAGGAAGGTGACCTGTTTACCAAATAACAGGCCGTCATAACTGCTTCAGCCCAAAACCTCTCCTTCAGCCCGGTTCCAATCATCATGCACCTAGCCCGCTCCATGAGCGTGCGATTCATGCGTTCTGCTACCCCATTCTGCTGAGGTGTGTAAGCGATAGTACGATGCCTCATAATGCATTTGTCCTTGTAGAACTCCAGAAATTACTTGTTCACAAATTCCATCCCGTTATCGATTCGAAACCTCTTGATCTGCTTGTCGGTTTGCATCTCAATCAAGTTCAATCATTCCTTGAATGTCTCGAATATCTCAGATTTCTCTTTCAAGAAACATATCTAGACATAACGGGAGTAATCATAGATGAAGGTCAAAAAATATTTTTTACCTCCCATCGAAACATGCGGAGATGACCCCTACAAATCTGAGTGTATATAGTCGAGTATCCTCTTCGTTCTGTGCATCGCACCTCCAAACGACTCTCTTTTCTGCTTACCGAGAACACAGCCCTCGCAGATCCCGAGCTTCTGTGTCTTCAATCCTCCAAGCAAGCCTGCTGAACTCAGAACATCCATCCCCCAACTGGTCATATGCGCAAGTCGCATATGCCACAGCTTCATCTCAGAACTAGCCTTACCATCATGGACGGACAATGAATTTACAATAGCTACAACTCCTTCATGTGTCGCACCGACCAAATAGTACAATCCAGCAAGCAGTCGAGCCTTCATAGTTACCAAGCGGTTCTCCTTCACCTCCACGTCCCTATCCTGAGAATGGTAGGAACATCCTTCACGATCAAGGGAACCCAAAGAGATAAGATTTCACCTCACAGTTGGAACATATCGAACATCTTTCAATGTTTGCACAACACCATCCAACATCCGTATATGAACATCTTCCACACCAAAAATCTTACAGGTAGCATTATTGTCCATAAGGACTACACCGCCATTGGACTCGGTAGATGTGACGAACCACTCCCGATGCGGACAAATGTGAAAAGTACATCGGAATCCATTACCCACTCTGAAGTGGATGCTACCAAGGACTCCACGGCGGATGTAAAAACGGTCGAGACTGTCTGGGTCTCGATAATACCAACGGCTGGAGTTTCATTCTTCTTCTGCTTGTTCTTCAGTTTAGAACATTCGTTCCTCCAATGTCTCTTCTGATGACAATAGTGACAAGAGTCGGACATTCATGTAGCATGTATAAACTAATAACTAAATCTATCTTATGTTATAGTTGGGATAGATTTGATTGAAGAAGGCGAGAAGTTATCGGAGGCATTAGGAGATGTTCTCGTATCAAAACCAATCCCATCGGTATCATCTTCTAGCTAATGTCAGGTTCGTAAATTTTGTTTTCTTGACGTATATGTTGTAAAATCAGAACCGTTTTCTTGATAATGCATATATGCGTAGGGTTACATGCTAATTATTTGCGATCAACTTGATCATCTTGGATTGTGCACATGAGCTGCAATTGATATGAACATGTAACACTCAAAAACTTATCTTTTTTTGTTCTACAGATGGTTGCTTTGCTCATTCCACAACTGTGACGAATACACACATGGCTTCAACTTTTGATCATTGTAGTTCAACATTAATTTTGTCTTATGTAATATAAGAAGTTCAGTTTGTGTTTTGCGGTTCTTGTTTTCCATTTTGAGATGCTAGAAGTTTGGTGTTCATCTTGTTTTGCAGGAAGGACACAAACATCTTTCCTTAATTTTTCATTCTGATCAACAATTTTCATGTTTGTGTTAGGAGTTCGCTTTATGTTTTGCAGTTCATGTTTTGCATTTTGAGATGTTATGTATGCGCATTTATTTTTTTATATGTAACTGTCATATTGGAACGTGGAACTAAACCCGATAAAAGCCGAATAAAAACCGTTTGAATCGAAAAAATCAAAACCGTTTAAAAACCGCAAAACCCGAAACCGATTAATAAATAGTAGCGGTTTCTATTTTCAAACCGACTAATTAATTGGTTCGATTTTGGTTAGACATATAAAAACCGAAACCGATAAAAAAACCAAACGGTTTAACCAAAATCGAAACGATTAACAGCCTTACACCTTCCTGTGAATAAGATAGATTGTTGTCAAAACAGTTGTGTGCTCTTCTGAAAAGACTCTACAGTATTAGAAAGATGCTCAGGAGAAGAGGAGACTAAGAAGCGCTCAGGTGTAAGTGTGCTTCGTTATTTCCCGATAACCCCAAGGCTCTAGCAGTTGTATGCTAATAGTGCAACCAGCAAGGCCATGTCTTGGCATGCATCTTCTCATCAATCTGATGACGTGATGGCACATCCTTATGACACCGAGGCTTGGAAACACTTGGACCTTAATTTCCCGTTCTTTGCGAGGGAGGCACGCAATGTACGTCTGGGACTATGCACCGATGGGTTTGCACCGTTTGGAAAGTCAAGGAAGAAGTATTCTTGTTGGCCTGTCATTCTCACACCGTGCAACCTCCCTCCCAATATGTGCATGAAGACACCGTATTTGTTTCTGAATATGATCATCCCAGGTACAAAGAGCCCGAAGGGAACTTAAATGTATATTTGTAGCCTCTGATAGAGGAGCTTCTAAGTTTGTGGGAAGTCAGAATACTGACATACCATGGGCATAAGCCCCAAACCTTCCAGATGAGAGCCTGTTTGCTTTGGACCATTAGCAATTTCCCTGCTCACGGGATGTTATCCGGGTGGAGCACAGCTGGTCGTTTGGCTTGTCCTCATTGCATGGAGAGGATAAGTCATTCCACCTCAAGAATGGGAGAAAACATTCGTGGTTTGATTGCCATCGTCGATTTCTGTCGTTAGATCACCCTTTCATGAAGAACAAGAGTGGATTTTTTAAAAACAGGACAGCGATTGCCCCTTCCCCCGCCCCCCTCCTCGATCAGTATTCGAAGTGGAGATGAGGTGTTTGCTAGTGTTTCTGGGATCCCCACCACATTGGAACATTTGAAGTATGATCTACCATCGACAGCAGTTGGTTTTCATAGCCATTATAATTGGAGTAAGAAGAGCATATTTTGGGATCTTTCGTACTGGAGCAAACTTCTGATCCGTCATATTCTTGATGTGACACATATCGAGAAGAAGGTGGTCAATACGGTGATGGATGTTATGGGGAAGACCAAAGATAATGTAAAATCAAGAAGAGATTTGACACTATACTGCAAAAGACGACGATTTCAAGTTGTTAAGAGTGTTGGTCATAATAGTAGGCCACAGCTATTGATGTCGAAAGCTCCTTTTGTTCCGGAGAAGAACCAACGAAAGATGTTGTGTGATTGGGTGAAGGGTCTATAGTTTCCCGATGATTACGCTTCCAACCTTCGTCGTTATATTCGAGAGCCTGAGTGGCAGCTACGAGGCATGAAAAGCCATGACTATCATATGTTTATGCAGCGTTTGATCCCTATTACCTTCAAGGGGTTATTGCCTCCAAATGTGTGGCAACCTTTCATGGAGCTGAGTTAATTTTTCAGGGACTTATGCTCCAATTGTATTACTCGGGGTGACATGGAGCGGTTAAAGAGGTTCATTCCTGAAATTATTTGCAAATTAGAGAGATTTTTGCCTTCGGGTTTCTTCAACTCCATGGAACATCTCCCAATCCATCTACCATCCGAGGCAAAGATAACAGGACCTATTCACTACAAGGGAGGCATTGTCAACATTGAAACTCACATGGATCTTTATATAGGTTCTTATTTCATCTGAAGCAGAAGATTGGGAATAAAGCTCATGTGAAGGGTTCTATATGCGAAGCTTATGTTTTGGAGGAAGCAAGCAATTTTGTCAAATTATATTTTTCAGAGAGTATGGATTCTAAGGTTAATGATCTTCCTCGTTGTGCTAGAAGAGATGGCTATAATGAGGATGCTCTTGATCTTCCTGATATCTTTCGAAGAAAAGGAGGATATGCTCCGAGTGAGAAAAAGAAGAAAAATAAAAGGTCAAATAAGAAGCTCATACTTGAAGAGCGAGATTTCGAGGCAGCTCATAGATACATCCTGAATAACTGTGAACTTGTTACACCGTTTGAAAGGTATCATCTAAGATGATTTACTTGAAATGATAATAATATATTGCTTGTCTAAGAAAATTTTTCATATGTAATGGTCCAGATTTCATAAGTTGTTCGAGGAAGATATGGTGAGGAGAGGTTGTGTTAGCACTACCGAGGGAGTTTGGACGGAAGGTCGTAATATACGGTCGGTTTGGTTGAAAAACCATGTGAGTCCAAAAATATTAGTATTCATAAAGCTTGGACTTTACAAATATCATAATTTGCCTTATTGATCCTCACATGCGATGTGGCTTGGAGACAATGAGATCATAAAGGCAATTGCAGCCGGCCCAGCGATTTATCTCAAGAAGTTCAAACAATATGTTGTGAATGACTTCCTCTTTGACACATATGATCGTGGTAAGGGAAAGACAATGACTAATTGGGGAGTGTGTGTTAAAGGGAAAGGTGATGTATACTATTACGGCATCCTCTTTGACATTGTGGAACTCCAATATATCACGCCAGGATTTAGGTATATGGAGACAGTTCTCTTCAAGTGTGAATGGTTTGACTCTGTCTCAGGGTTGAGTACGCATCCTAGTTATGGGATTGTTGATATTGATAGGACAATGTGATATACAGGTCTCTATGATCCTTTTGTACTCGCGACTCAAGCAATTCAGGTATACAACGCTCCATATCCAGGATGCATACCGCGACGATTGAAATGGTGGACTGTGTTCAAAACGAAATCACTATCAATAATTGATGCTCCTTAAGTAATGGAAGAATCTTTTCAAGAAGAGTTGAAGGCAGTCCACCCATTCTTAAACCATTTCAGGAGGTAGAATATGAGAACAATGATGAGGATGATGGAGATGATGAGATAGATGGAGTGGAAGACGAAGAAGAAGACGCAGAAGAAAGGGAGGAGGAAGAAGATGGAGAAACAAAAACAGAAGAAACGGAGGAGGAAGAGGAGGATGACGAGGAAGAGGAATGAAGGTTGTTGTAATAACTAAAATTGGGGTTTAGCAATTAATATAAATGAATTAATTTTAATATAAATACAACGATTGGACCAATAATGAACTAATTAAACTTTGAGTCTGAATTTTGGTTCACTAAGTACAATTCTTTTTTGTAGATGTCTTCTGACGCATCATGAGGAAAAAGTGGAGGCAGACGTGCAGACTCCCGTGGAGGGAGGAGTAATGGTCGAGGTATGATCCTAGTGCCGATCGCTCAGTTGATAAGAGCATAGAGATCACTTCTCGGGCCATGCTCCCAAAGGCAGACCAGTTTGATATCATGGCCGGTTTACACGATGATGATCAACCAGCAGCCCTATCCCCATGCATTTCTTTGTCTGCGCAGCTCTCTCCCGGTGCTTCTCGTGGATCTTGCAGATCTCGTGGATCTCGTGTATCTATATTAACGGATCCTGATTCTGACAGTCCTCTATATCCAGATACACATTGGTATAGTTTTCATTTAGATTCAAATTTCATGTATACCAAATATATATCATAGTCTTTTTCTATTTTTCCTAGGCTTATTTCCAGGTGTTATTGTTTATTTATAGGTTTTATCACTGGAATGTGGCCCATGAGACTACGTCATCCTTCCAGGCGTTTTATGAGGAGCCGTGGATAAACTTCTCTGAGGTCCCCCTTGCTGTACGAAATCGGATGTTTGCATATTTTCGATATGAACGTTTTATTTATATTTTTTATGTTTTTGTTGTCATTTAATTAAATTTATCCATCTATCGTAATTCATTTTTTATTTTGTAATTTACAGACTTTGTTTACTTGAGATCTTTCCTTGGATGCCCAAGGACGTACAGCTTAGGAGGAGAAGTTGCATGTCCGCATGCAAGATGACGTCTTCAAGGCAAGGATCAAGATTATGTAGCAGGAACACGATTGGTACGAGTCTGTGTCATGAATCAGTGAGGATGTCGGGTATCTTCTGATTGAGAGGTTTATCTCTAACCCGAAGATTCAGGAGAGATCCTGTATCAATGCTGTGAATAGAAACAAATTTTATTATTCTAAAATTGCCAAATTTTTTTCGTTATAAATGATTCATTTATAAATACAGGATCAATTTTATGAGCGACTCAGCCAAATCCCTTAGTCGCAAGTTGATGAGTCCATGGATCCTGATGCCTCCCAGTAACAGTTTACAGCTGCTACGTCCTAGGCCTATATCGACGTTGGGCACGTCGAAGGGGAGGGTATATAGAATTGGCTCAGCTACGAGACAATTCTATCCGAAGAGTCAGCTCTCTGTTATCTCTCGGACTCAGTCACAGGCTGCACGTGAATCCGGAGTGTCGTTGGAGGAGCATCAGAGCCTACAGCAAGAGGTCCTCACTCAGAGACAGTACATGCAGAGGATGAAGGCGTAGATTACTTTTCTGGTGAGGCAGATGGGCCACGATCCCGCTTCCACATGCTAGGCCGAGGCAAAGAGAGATCAGCCACGATTTCCACCTCGTCCGAACGATGATTCATGCCCTCCGGAGCAACGTCGTCCTAGTGTGGTCGATCATTGAATCACTTGTATTTGGATTTATGTAGTCCTGTTTATATTCGTAGGCGGATTCTGATTTGGAACACTAAAATATAAGTAATGTAATAAGCAGCTTCATGATTTCGGTTGTTTTTGTAAATTTTTCATTTCTTTTTTATTTTTTAAAATTAAACTATAGACGGAATTCCATCGCAAACTCCATTTATTTATTTTTTAAAATAAACAACTTGCGACGGAATTCCGTCGCAAAATCCTTTTATTTTTTTAAAAAAATTTTAATTAATTTTGGAATTTTTTTAATTGTTACGAAAAAAGTCGATCTATCGCAAATAGGCCAATCTTGCGACAGATCCGTAACAAAATAGCTGTTTTGCGACGAGTGTTTTTGCGACTAAAAGTTCCATTGTAATTCTCGAGAGTTTTTTGTAGTGGTTAGGGGCTTACCAATCCTTCCTATGCATTTTTAAATGTCACATTACCTCCAACATGTGTCTTAAGAAAGAAAAATAATGATTTGTCATCTGTCATATTTGTAGAACAGTTATTATCAAGAACCCAAAAGTTATTCCCTCTCACTTTGGCCTCATCATTGGAATCAGAATCATTTTGAGCCATCAAGCATCCTTTGCTGTCTTCAGTGCCTGAGTTCTCATCAGTATCATCATCACTGGTTGAGTTGTATGCATCCCAAGTTTCACATGATACCAGCATGACTCTCCTATGATCAGCCTTTGAATATTGCACATTTTCCTCTTTGATATTATCCTCTTTCATTAAAGGACATTCCTTCTTAAAGTGACCTATTTTGTCTATTAAAAGCATAGATCAGTTCTAGATTTAGGTGTGGGTTTTGTATGTACCTTAGACAAGTCTCCCTTTTCTTCATGTATTTGAAATATCTTCTAAGCAGCATAGTAAGACTCTCATCTTCCTATTTCCTCAACAGATTTTCATGTGTGATCAAGAATCGTATAAATTAACTTAAACAAAGCTTCTTTAAGTCATTTGCTTCTTGAATAGTTATAACCTTAGCATTCCAAGTCTTTAGATGAATTCTGAGAGCCTTCCTTTCCAAGGAGATTGGTTGATAGGTGTGGTTCCTTTCCAAGGAGATTGGTTGATAGGTGTGGCCAAGTTCCTCAAGTTCATTCATAAATTTTGTGAACCTTCTGAACACATCTTTCATATTTTGTTCGGTTTCATGTGAAACAGTTCGAATTGTTCAATCAGAAGTTCAATGTTTTGCTCCTTTACCTCACTTGTGCCTTCATACTTTACCTCCAATGTGTGTCAAATTTCTTTGGCAGTTTTGCAGTTAGAGACCTGTTTATATTCAGCACCTGTGAGACCATAAACAAGTATCTTCCTTGCACGAGCATTCTTCTCCATCTTATGTAGATCTGTAGCATCCCATTCAATCTTCGGTTTTTAACCATCTTGCCATCATCCTTCTTCTCAATGGTCATGTTGACATTTTTTGTTATTTTTCAATCAAGTGATTGAACATGCACCTCCATTTTCTATTTCCAGAGGCCATAAAACATGCCGTCAAACAATGGTGGCCAGTTTTAGAGGCACCATCTTTACAAGTATCATGTGAACTCATCTTTCCAGACTTCTCAGATCGTTTAGCTCTAAGAAAACCAGCTCTGATATCAATTGTTGGTTCACAAAAGGTACTCAAGAAAACCTATGTATCTTGTTTTTAACCATTATAAATTTCATATGACTATCTCATAATGTTTGTTTGTTTGTTTAGTTTTTTTTATAGTTTTTTATAGTTTTTTGTTTTTTGGAAAATGAACTAAGGCTTGTACTAAACGAATAGGATTGAGTTCTAATTTAATGTCTATGCTTTTTAATTGATGATTTGGTAGTTCAAGATTAATATTATGCCCAATTTTCGTGGTCGCACGTTGATATTCTTCATTTGAGGGCTGTTACCTCTTCATATAGGAAATTGCTAATCCCCCTCAACTCACACCCCCGGTGGGCCTCTTTTTTTCTTTTTCTTTTCCAAATTATCCTTTCTTATATAATATTTAAAATTATTTATAATTTATAATTACTATATATATATATATATATATATATCAAACATTAAAAAATAAATATATATTTGAAATCTATACATCAATATTTACAAAATAAGACTAATATTGAATATAAAAAATATATTTTGAAAAAATATTTCCTTCGTCCCATAATAATTATCAATAATTTTTACTCGTATCTTCGAAGTTGTATTGCATATATTCGATGTAAATATTTCGGCTTATTTTATGCATTTGTCATTGAGATCCCCTCAAATTGAAGTCCAAAAACGTCGTGAAATAGCTATTGTCTATGTCGAGAATCACTTTATTCAACTATTTCTACATCCTCACTATCCTATACTTCTATTGAGAGTCGATAGTTATGCAATTCATCTTGAACTGTGGAATGAAGTGATGAGCATCAATCCATGTAATAGACAATATTCTGAAGGAACGATTGAATAGGATAAAGTTCGTATGTGTTTAAGTATTATTAATATGTATTTATTTATAGTGTAATGAATTTTTTTTATATTCAATGTTGAATTATTTTGTAGATATTGATGTGTAGAGTTCAAATATATAATTATTTTTAATTTTTGATATATATATTAAAAATTATGAACGATTTTAAATATTATAAAAGAAAGGACATATTGAGAAATTGAAAAAAAAAAAAAAACAAATGGAGCCCATGAGAGGGTGAGATTGGGAGGGGGGAGGAGGGGGCGATTAGCACTGTCCCATATACCGTAAGGATTCGTTTGTGAGTTTTAAGTGGAGGGAAGGTGAAGTAAATAAGAGTGAAATAAAAGAAGAGGAAGGAAAGTAAAGCATATAATTTTAATTTGTGTTTGTTTGTGAGTCCTTAAAAGATAATTTGGATACTTTACTTTTTTTTGTTTGTGAGTGTAAAAAGGATGGAAATAATTTGACATTTTACTTTTTTACTCTAATTTAAGTGATGTAGGAAATTTTGTTTATTTTGAAGTGGGGTTATTTTATCATTTAACCATTTTATTTTATTTTTTCTCCAAAAACCCTCATTTTAAAAGGTTAAATGAAGGGAATAAAATAAACCTAGCTCCCTAATATTTTACTTTCCCTTCTTAAGAAACTCACAAACATCCAACTTTCAAGTAATCTTATCATAGACCCTTCTCATTCCTTAGTGTTGTCAAAAACCGGCCCGGCTCGTCCGTCCAGCCCGATCCGTCCGAGTTTTGTCCGGCCTTGGCCCGGCCCAGTAGCTGTCGGACGGGCTTTTCGAAGACCGGTCCAAGAACACAGGCCGGATCGGACATCGATTTAGGACTTGAATTGTTCGGCCCGGCCCGATCCGGACTTGATCCGACCCGGCGGACGGACGGTCCTGCGGATGGGTTTTAGCCCAGCCCGGAAAAAATATAAAAAATATGAAATATATAGCAAGAACCATTGACGTTTTTAAGAAAACGTTGACGGTTTTCAAAATTCCCAGCGTTCTGCCCAAAATATGCACACCGTTTTCACAAAAACCGTTGACATTTTTCAACTTTTCAAAATTCCCAGCGCACAGTCTTCACAAAAAACGTCAATGATTTTCAAAAAAGGTCACCAGTTTATACCAACGGCTCTTTTTCTAAAAAGGGGTTACGGTTGATCGGGTCATACGGATAAAAGCCCGGCCCATCCGATCAAGCAGAAGCCCGGACCATGGACCAGGCCGGACTGGGATCCACCAGGGACAAAGCCCATGAGGCCCGTCCGACCAAGGCCCACAGGCCGGGCCAGCCCGTCCGACAGTGCCGGACTTCGAAGCCGGACCGAAATCCGACCCGGCCCGAAATTTTGACAACACTATCATTCCTTCTCTCCCCTCCTAAATTAAACTCACAAACCAGGCCTAAAGGTTTTGTAATTTGAATAATAATCCATTTCAATGTTGAAGAGTTGATGTTGGTTTATAATATTTGTGTGTTTCTAGTTTAGTAAATTTCTACTATTTCATATGTCACCTAATTATAATAAAATCCAATTAAATTAAGACCATCCAACACAAAGCAAATGAACATGATCATAGTGTTTACAAAGATGAACATTATTATGTTGCTTAAACAAAAAAGGAGAGCATGAAATATTGCTCTCCACTACAAAACACGAACATCGTGTTCTAGTTCTCGAACACGAACATCATTTTGCTCTCTTGCTAAATTGTGCAGCCATATTTTCACAATAAAAATGTTAGGAACCACGTTTCCTCAATTTTCTTTCTCTCTTTGTTTCTTTCTTTTTTTCTTTTGTTTTTTTCTTTTGTTTTCGATAAACATCTTTCCTCAATGTATTTGTTATGTAGCAATACTTCGTCGAAAATGCCCGTTAAATTATCCCATTATTTTATTTTTTTCATTCCTCTCGCAAAATTAAAAGATATAGATATATTTTTTTCATAAAATATAACACATATATAAATTATTATGTCGATCAATGCATTACTTGTTTCTTATGACAAAAATAATGCTCCTTTCATCCATTAATACATATAACATATTATTTTTTGAGTTGTCCCAATATATTTATAATGTTTTTTATTTTAATAAATCTTTTAAATAAATTTTTCATGCGAAAAAAATCTAATCACTTATGATTTGTTACAATATATTTTATCGTTCTTCTTTCAATTATTATAATAAATCCCAAATCTTAAAAAAAATTATTAAATTTTAAAAAAATTCAACATAATCTTGTATCGGATTAGATGCAAGTAAATTGGGATAGGAGAGTATTACACGAGAATAGTATATGGGCGATTTCATCAAATAACCGAAAAAATATTCCATTATATATACTATGAGATCCTCTGTAGAGGTGACCTGGATCAAACGAACACTCGTAAGTACAAGGGTAACAGCATTCAGCAGCGGATAATGGCGACAGCGGCGGCGACGGGGAGGGGAGGAGCCGGAGGAGGAGGAGGGGCGGCGGGCAGGGAAGGGACGGCTAAGGCGACGGTGGCGGATCAGATCACGCAGGCGGTGCAATCCACCTCCAATCTCCTTCACCTCATGAACCAATCCTCTCCCTCTCAGGCAAGCCCCTCGTTTCAAATTCCCCAAATTCTAGGTTTTCGATTCGTCGTGGTGGAGTCGATTGAATATGGATTGATCACACAGGATATTGAATCTCAGTGGATTATGATGCTGCTTTTGATTTATTTTTCGGTGGATGAGCTGATTAGGTGAATTTGGGTTTCTAAATAATGAAACTTGTTTGTGTTTGATGAGATGAAAAGATCTATGCTGTTTTGCTCCTCTGATGCTGGCTCATGGTAGTGGCAGCGTCTGAGAAGAGTTTGTGTATGTTGTGTTCGGTTTTGGTCGGACGATGAGAGAATCTCTTGGTGTTTACTGTTTGGATTAGCAAAAATTAAATTTATGTTTGGTTGATACAAACATGTAGGAGATGGAGAGGAAGGAAATGTAATTGAACTGCTTACTCGGAGGCTGAGGTTGGCTTTCCTTCAATATTTGGAGACTGAGTCAGGATTAGATCGAAGAGAATCTTTGATGAGGAAATGGATGTCGTTTTTCAGTCAAACCATGGCTTCCATTGTTTTTGGTTGCTTGTAACCATTTGAATTTGTGGTTGACTCCATTGATTTACATACTTCCCTCTAACACGAACCAAACAAGATGAAAGAAGTACGAAACAATGTGGTGGTTTGAGTGATAGCAAGTTCGATTTCTATAAACAAGTCTGTAGTTCGAGTTTTGTGTCTGTAGTTATAGGCGGTGGGAGAGCTAACCTCATTCTTGAGATATCCTGCTGGACCTCTTCTGCTCAGGAGCAGGTGCAGAATAGTTCTTAGGACCATGTTGAGGAAGAAGAAAGAAACTTTCTTCAGTTTTTCTCACTGTTCCAACTTCCCATTCGTTTCATTGTATCCAATCCATTTATAATCATCTTCCCTTTTACCTGTCCTTTAGTTTGATGATCATAATTTGAACTGCCGCTTTGCTTGAAAGGGATCAACATTGTACAATTTGATTTCATTCTCAATATGAGATTTGCTCTGCTTCATCCCTGTCCCCCTCAATTATCAAAATCTAAAATATATATTTTGTCTCGCTATTCTATTGCATTTGAGATCTTTGCCATGTGCATTTTATGATAACTCCTCCATCCAGCTGTGCCATGTAAACTGATTGATAGCTTGCAATTGCATTTTTATGTACACTTCGTTTTTGATGTTGTGCACATTCAGCAACCCATCATGTCTGATCTTTTCCATGTACAACAACAGTTGTAGCTTGGAAAGTGGCAGTTGTACATGAGTCTGATACTTCCCAGTTTCCAATTCTGAAGCTTCCCTGTCATGTCACTTGTATAGGCTCGCTTGGCAAAGTTTCCAAAGACCCTCTTAGGGAAAACTGATATCATCAAGAACACAGGACAAGTATGTAGGTAATCTGTAGGATAAAAGTGATGGCCTTATGTCATTACCTGAGCTGCATGCAAAGCTCTGATGAACCATCTGTCCTCAGTTTTACGTTTGTGTATGATTGATGCAGGTGTTAGAACAATTGCCTCTCGTGATCTCGTCGTTGGATGCACACATTGAGAGTGGACTTCATAGGTTGGTGTATTTGAGTCCTTGATTCTCTATGAAATTCCCCCATAGAGCGACCATAGCGATCGTTTTCACTCAGTTCCTCTTGCTGCTTACTTTTTATTTCTATCTTTGCAGTCTTCCCCATTTAAACACAGTGACCCAAGTGCTTTCTAACATGGAAAGCTGCCAGATTACTCCTTTTATCTCAAATTCAACAGGTGGGTCTCTTTCTTTGCTTCTCTTTTTGATTCGCTCATGGCCAACGATAAATTCAGTTTGTTCGTGGTTATGATCGTTATTTGTTATATTGGTGACAGATTCCGCCCAATCTTGAGAGTGGTTTAGCTTGACCATGGAATCGAATCAACATGGTATTTTCCTTATGGTATAACCGAAGATCATTGACTTGTTGAATCAAGACTTCTGGTTTTATGATCTTGATGCGTGCTTCTGTGTGAGCTCTTTGGACATGGAGTGACTGCAGTTTACTGAATGTAAATAAATAAGTACCTGATGTAACTGAATTAACACCTTCCTTTTGACGACTTCTCCAGTCTTATATTTTGAATTTTCATTCAGCTAATTCGTTGAGCTTCTTTTTGTGGTTTGATAATAAGAGAGCAGGAAATTGTGAAACTGATGATGATAGGTGTAAAGAACTGAAGTATCAAGTATGTATTATAAGCAACTACTGCCAACAGCAAAAACGCTACGGTTAACCTTTAGGTTTTGTCTTGACCGTGCTTTAAGTGGCAGCGTTCATTACCAATTGAGTTGAGTTGAACGTACCATGCCATTAAATCGGTTTAGATCTTGTAAATGTGCTTTTTTTTTTTTTTTTTTTCTTTTTTGATGACGAGGGTGTCCGGGCCAGATCGCGCGCACCTCGACTAATCCCTCGGACACTGGCAAAGCGCCCCCTCCACCAGCATCGGTTAAAGCTTTGACCGAAGTCAACGGGCGTGGCCAACATGAATTTTGAGGCTAGTGGGATTCGAACCCAAGACCTTCAAGAAGAAGGTTGAGTCGAACACCACTAGACCAACCCAGGTTGGTTTGTAAATGTGCATTTTTCCTTCTTGTAAGTTGACAAAATCTAGCTTGGACGCAATTCTTTTGAAGGTCACGTGCTTGTGACATACTGACCACTCACTAACCCACTAAATTTCATTTGTTGTCAAATTTGATGAGAGTATAAGGTGGATAAAAAAACCTCCAATCATGGTGTGATAGAGCATTTATGCAGTTTCATTTATAAGTCATCAAGAGTCAAGATGAACGAAAGATTTATGGCTTGAGTACTATTCCGTATTTGTTGCAAGGAAAAATTGTTCCATACAATCAAAATTCAAGTTTTGAAAAAATTATTTATTCCGTCCCATTCCAATTATAATAGTTTTTATTTATCAATTTTTTCATATAAAAATATTAAATTATCCTTATTTTATATTACATCACTCCACTCATCATCACTTCTCTTTCTTTTTTTTCCTCACTCCTTTATCTCACACATTCATAAGGACAAAATTATCATTCGTTATTAATTCAATGCATGAGACGGAAGGAGTAGATTAAAATTTAAAAAAGAAACTTAAAAAATCATATGTTCGAGAATGACCCCTAGTTTCGTACCTGTTACCAGGTCGAGCGGTTAAAAATTCTGTGGCCAATACAAATTGAAATTACCGTCTAACTCAAGATTGAAACAAATCATGTAAACGAGGTAGGAAATGAAATTCATAGTATAGATGAGGCTATATATAAATTTGCCCATTTTGGATTATATTTAAAATAGATGGGAGATGTAGTCAAGTACCCAAAATTGAAATTCAATAATATTTATATTGATTCATTAAATATTATTATCGTAGTTTTCTTATACATATTGATTTGGTTTTATGGTAAATTGAAGTCTTTTATTTTTATTTTTTTGATAGATCATTAATTGATAAATAAGATAATAGGATATAATCAATTGGTAAATAAGTATTTTAGGTTTTGATGATTAATCGATAATCTTTCTTAAATCATGAACTGTGTAATTTTTTTTTTCTCAAAATCACTGTATACGAGCTTCAATTTACAATATACAAGATACAATATATAACAAACAAGGTCATGATTATAATATATAATGTGCAAAATGGTGCTTATAATGTTAATAAAAGTACAATATATAATAATCAAGGTCAAGATTATCGTATATAATGTGAATATACGTGCAAAATGGTGTTGATAATGTAAATAAAAATACAATATTCAGGTATATAGTGTACAAAACCAAAAAATAGTATTGCAACAACAAAACTAGTTGTTACTTGCAACATGAATCATTCAGTGATCAAAAAATTTCACTGGTGAATCCAAAATGCAATACTATAGAGTTTGAAAAAGCACACATGCGATCTCATATTCTCTCACCTACGACATGAAGATTAAGTTTGCAAATAAAATATGCTCAATTCATTTTCATATGTCACAAGATCACTTTCAAGTTTGAACATATATTGGCTGAGGAGTAAGTTCGTTAATGTACATTGCATTTGCTTATTGCCAGAGAACAAAGACACAAGTGATGCTGTCAGGTTCTTTCGATCTTTTCATGCGTGCCAACATCGTGATATACTAAGGATGATTCAGATCTAATACTAACCAGGCAGCTTATTCTTCTGCGTTAATAACAGCTCATCTATCTGGCTTGGCACCTGCCACTTGACAAAATTGGAAAACCGCAGCGAGATTAATAAGCTGTGTATACCATAAAGCATATAGTGTGTTGACAAGGCAACAAAACAATAGAACACAATAACATGAAAAACGAAGACATCACATATAGTTTATGTGGTTAGCGACGTGCCTAGCTATATCGACGGTACACACCAGGATTTATTAACTCCTCTATTCGGATTACAACAACATCAGACATTGCTAACGCAGTAAGAATGAAAAACATAAGAATGACATCATGATTCGTGAATTATGCAATGTCACGTCCTAGGCCTCCGGTCATCGGAGTAATTGGTTGAACCAGGCTTTTCATCCAAGCAATTACAGTATATAACCAGACTCGATTTTTACCCACCCTTGAGTCCTCTTTGAGAAAGGAAAAGTGGTGGAAAAAAAAAAAAAAAAGACTGATTGTTTTGAACACTGTACAATGAAGGACTCGATTCATAGTATCACTTCAAGCAGGTTAGAATGTCGAAAATAAGCATTCTTCCTGGACAAGCATCCACAAAGCATCATCCATCTACTTGCTTCACCATTATTCCACAAAGCATCATCCATCTACTTGCTTCACCATTATTCCTGCAAAAGACATGTACTCCAGTCAAGTTCCAATCGCGATCTTACCTTGACAAAGCAAGATATCATAGTTAGTGTGAGAAGCAAGATATCATAGTTGATCTGTAAAGAATAGCAAAATGATGACAATAAATTAGAAACAGGCATCATCAGCCTCTACTTCAGGAATTTCTTTCCCTGACCCTATGCCAAGACAAGATGAACGTGAGCTATGATGACAAGAGAAGCTAAAGATTTTTTTTTATTATTATTAAGAAACTGAAGAGTTCTTGGAACATAACGACCATTAAGAAGTAAGCAATCTCTAACAACTGGGCCTGGCTAATGATATCTTACCTGAATCAAGGCTTGCCCATCTGAAGCTAAAATATATCAGCGGAAACCTCGGGATGTACTGCTGCACTATTGTAACTAATAATTCTCTGAAGCTTTCGACAATCTACAACTTCAACTTCAATAGAGAACGTTGAGCTAACAGGGCGATGGTCTGATAACTTAAGTTCAGCTCTGTCATAAGATTGCTGTTTTATGCCCTTTCCGAACCACAAAATGCGGTCACACCTGCAAAGTAAACAATAATAATTATCACCAGCAATTAACCTATAAAGGAACAGAAAGTATATCTTCCAATAAATTTGAGCTGGCACATGACACGTGAGAAAGGGGGACAAAGCTTGGTCGGTCGACGAAGTACTCATTGTTAAGAGTAGCTATGATGAACTTTCCATCCACAAAATTCTCCTATAACTGGGGGCTAATAGAACCGAGTGTAACACATGAAACATAAAAAAACATAATTAACATGTTACCTCCATACTTGGCTAGAACTTCGGAGTTGGACAACATGTGTCGCTTAACATTCAACAAGTGTTTAGCACATTGGATGAGATGAAAAGAAAGAATTTGAGACATTGAAATTTCATAGGTCTAGCTATCGACCTAGGGGTGGTTTGCTCATTCAGCATTTGAATGATATAATGGTTCTAACTTACCATGCCGGGGATCTCTTCTTCTCCACTTTTGGATCATCACCAACATATCTATCTGAGTCAATCGCATACTTGTATGTAGGCGGAAAGTTAATGGGACCCTCCTTCCATCCATCAAAGACGTGTCCACTGCGAAGCTCCTTCAACAGCTGCAATAGTGATGTTCAGAACATGAATCAGAAAATGAACTCTAGCAATTTATCCTTGGAAACGAGAAATAATCACATTTCATTATTTAATTAGCTCTTTCTATACGTGTTTTAAGGAACCAACTCTACCAGAAGCTCTACATTGAACAAGCCCAAAAGCATAATGGAAAGGTGATGGACTGAGAAACATAGACAATTAAAGCGTCTCAAGCTTCCGACCTGATCACTCTCCATGAGTCTGTCCCATTGTTCATCAGCAACAAGCTTCCTCACTTCCAAATCCAGCATATTGAGACGGTAATTTAAATCTCCAAACCAGAATATATGACTATTACCGGTACACACAAACAAGAATATCCCGTATCGGAAAATAAAAACAATGAATGTTACTAATGTCAGTAGCTTGAAAAACCAGCAAGTTGACTATGAAATCAATAAGAAAATGTTTGTCATTTTGACTTTTGCTTTAGACACAATAGAAAGCAGCAATGAGTGAGCTTATCTGTTAAGTGGCTTACTCATGTGATGGAATTGTTTGCGGCTGATCTGCATCGCGGGTAGATGAAAACTGGGTACGCTTGAGGATTCCATGTACATCAGCATTACGCCTATTTTCATACCCGTTCTTGTGGCCAGAACTCAGATGAGAACAAATAAAGCACATACGTGACTGGTAAAGGGACATGCTGACAGAAACAGATCCCTGCATTTGAGACCATGAATTAATAAAGTTTCATGCAGATAATCCTAGTGACCATGGTCAAATCGATAAGAAGAGAGCCATGAAATGATGCACAAATTAGGAAGCTTCAAATTGAGTTGGCTGTTATATTTGGTTGTACTGGTGGAAAAGGAATGAATAACCACATACAATAGTGCCCTACGGCAAACGGAGGAAACGCTGAAGTACTGAAAACTACAGACAAAGACAAAGCCAAAAGCTTTCCCAAGACAAAGCTTGGTGCCAAAGAATGCATAAACAAGGTCATATTGCAGCAGCACATAGTTACATGTTGCAGCTTTGCTCTCATATGTCAAGATTCTAGCAAGGTAGACTGAAGTCTCGAGAAAAAAGTAGCTCCCTACTGCCTAATTTTAGAGCTAAATCAACATGGTCTGAAACACCAACTAGCATACTATAATTGCAACCTTGTAGAACATAGCTACCTAATAGTAGAACCCAAACATTTTACTTTAACATAACTAACCATGGGAAGAAACATTACCTTGTTCCCCATGTAGCCCATTAGCCCAACTCCAACAGAAGATACCTTCAAGTTACTTATATGTCTCCGCAAGTTTCTCCTCACCCAGACTGATATATAAATTCCGACCATCTGTTTGCTGACAATTCTTACATATCTAGGATTGGACTTGGAGCTTCCAGCATTTTTAACTCCAAGCTCATCCTCCGGGAACTCACAGAAAGAACCATCATCTTCTCCTAACTCGTTTGAAACATAAGTGACATCTTGGAGAGGTTCAGGCCATCTTCCTTTTGGCTCAGACAAAATCGGTGATACATTGTCCAAACCAATGCCTGACCTTTTCACCATGCTATTATCAAATAGAATGTCAGGACTAACAGACTGTTTCATCCAGTTGACGCCTACTCTTGCAGAGCTGCTGAAAATGCGGCGTGATCTTAAATTAGAAGATGGGAATCGAGTTGATATGTATAGTGGGTATTCTAGGCAGTCCAATCTACTATCACTATAAATCCTCTTTATATATGACTTCCTGCTCCTTTCAAAATCACATCCATTTTGTAGCAGGATAGTCTCCTCAGGATTAGATTCCAGTAAATGATCTCCGACCTCATCTGCCAGGATATCAACAGCATCAGATGTTCTTAGGATAGGGGAAGGAGGAGCGCTATAGCTTTTGTAATTTGCTTCAGGTTCAGAAGATTTATTCAGGGTTCTGCGAATAAGTGCCTCCCACTTTGATATGGGACTACTATCTTCAGCTCCGAGTACATTTGCAGCATTTAAAGGGACAACTTCCTGAAAACTGAGAAGAATGAGGAGACGGAATTAGCAGCGATATCATGCTACTGTGAGAGTATGACGGGCAAGATCTCCAACATTGTTGTTTATGTAAACCACACATTTCAAAGGATAGACCTTCTTGCTAGAGCTCACATCTTAAATTCAATGTTTATGAATGGAAAGACCATGACACACGATTATTACGGATTTCCACGATAATATTCCACCTTTGAAGTCAAACATATTTCTGGGGACTTTAGGTGCATTAGTTTTACATATGCTGTGATTTCAGCATCCAAGAGAAAGGTGAGGACTAAGAAGCGCTCACCCAAGAACAAAGATGTCTGCAGGTTCCTTTAAGCAAAGCCATTCATCTAGCTCGAGATCCTCATGTGGATGTCTACCAGCAACATTCCAAGTGCCTATTGTCATTCTACAAGGGAAGATATACCAAAATAATAGTTCAGCCACACAAAAGAATGCAAAAATGATGGCTGTGAACATTTTCGAAACCAACCTTACATCCTTAGTTTTAATATAATGAACCCGCATCATTTCAGACTTCCTTCTCCTGCGCTTCAATTGATAGTCCTTAACATTAACACCTGCAGAGGACGAAGAGGAACACATTTAATCCTGCAGAAAATATGATAGAATGATATCGGACAAGAGGATCATGATTCATAACTTGATAAGATAGCAAGTAGATTGATCAAGAGAGTTGAAGGGAGTGGTCAGAATATATGACTTGGCTGGCTTACGGCTTAAAAAAGAAATGCCTGAAAGTAAATCCATATTTAATTTTCATTTTTTTAGGCCTGAGTAGTCTTGACTTGATATTTTCACTGGACACTCTCGAGTCTCGACGAAACTAGGATGGAATATTGTGAAGCCAATATAAATCAAAGGAAGATTTAAGATGTGTTTACATGCTTTAAGTAGCAAACAGAGGATTTCTTCCAACCAATTAAAATGCAGGATGTCAACCTCCTAAAAAAGGAAATGATCAAATTCAAATTGCCTGATGTTTGATTGACACAAATTGATGAATCTTTTGATGTCCTACATGCATAGTCTTCAGACTCTTCGCCCGCAGGCAATCTTTGAACTTTGACAGTAGAGGCTGATATCATTTAGAGAAAGCTGCATAAGCTGAGAAACCCAAAACAAATGAGCTGAACAATGCAAAGCTTGAAAACCATTAATTTTAATACCTTCATCCTCGATTTCATTATCAGAATCAAAGTCATCCTCGCTGAAATCATACACCTTAGGCTTAATATTAAGCCATTTCTTCATCACAGATGGCCAGAAGGGCTGCAAAACCAGTATGATTGTCAACACAAGCAGATGATGATCATTTACATACTTAATACTCATTGAAAGGATATTCATCCATTGATGACTTGATGTATGACAATGAACTTGTCCACTTAAAAGTATTATACCTCTGAGCATCTTCCTCTCCTATTTCTCATTATCATTGAACCTGCGAGGCTTCCTCAGAAGAACTATATTAAGGACAAGTACACCACAAAAATTAGAAATCTCGGAAAGCAGTCTGATAATTTTAAGGAGTCAGTTCAAAAGAATGTAAGACAACATAGTGCAGCAAGATTGGGGAATTTCTGTAGCAGGAATACCAAGAAATACAGGACGAGGACATGAACAACAGAGTTGGAACGTCAATCCCAACCTGTCCTTAAAAAAGTAAAGTTGCAGAATATTCTACACCCTTCCCAGGAAAAGGACCCCCCAACAAATTCGCACAATGAACCTGATAAAATCATAACCATTACGTTTGCAATAATCCACGGCACCAAAAAAGTAGGAAGCACGCATCTTTTATGGACAAACTGACAGTCAGGTTCAATCAATTGAAAACAGCAAAACAAGATTTTTAATGTTTTAATGACGATAGGTGTCATCAAGCAATAGATCACCGGTTACCAATAAAGCACTCACTTAAGCATCCGATCAAGTGAGTCAAGCATTATTAAGCCATGAGTGGCCACATACGGGTCTGAGACCACTTTTGCAGGAACAACCGCTATTCAGAACAGTCCCAACAGATATGTACCTAAAACTTCCCAAACACAAATTTGCTCCTAATGAGAACACTATGGGCTAAATGTTTAGTCATCTATCTTCACAGTAGTTGACAAAACCAACAAAAATAGAGGAATCTCATGCACCAAGAGCCACCATAAAAGGCACAATATCTTGCTCATAAGCAAGAAACTAGTTACATCAAGAACACCAAACCAAAAGGGCGAACCAAAAACACTAAACACCACTCAAATTCAACTCACAACAACCACCACCAGGTAATTCAATCATAGAGAGGGCTTGAGAGGACGACAGTCTTATCTCTATCGTGAACGACATAGAGACTGCGTCTCGCAAATTCAACTCACAAAACCTGAAAATCTCCAACCCAATCCCAAACACGAACTCACATTGACAACCAGATCGGCAAAACCAAAACCCACCTACGAGCATCAACCTTTCATGCACACACCACACAATCCCATCCAAAATCACAGTTCAAGAACAGGGTATCATACCAATAAAATCAAGGCTTTGATCAAAAGCTACAAAACTGAGGCTACCCAGATGATGAAACAAGAAGCCCAGTTTGTAATATGAGATGGGCAAGTGAGGAATTGGCTCAAAGTGGGAAATTGGGAATGGGAAACGGCTGCCCATGAAGAACAGCTCTGTTAAATATATATAATTGGGGCAAAATTTTGTGCTCCAAAAATGGAGAGGACAAATAGGACTTGAGGCTAAAGGGTTTGAGAGTGAGTGGTGAAAATGAGTAGAGCGGACCTCAAATGGAAGAGGATGGGCCAAACGCACCATGTGTGGAGGATGATGAAGCTGCCTAGAAATGGTGTGGGAGTGATTTGGCTATTTCAAAAAATGGAGGTGACAGTGATTTGGAGTTTCGAATTTTGCGCTTTGCACCTTTCCTGCTTTCTTGGATTTCATCTTTGTTAAATAAATTTTTAAGTTGGCTGAAGTAATATCTTTACAGAGGTTAAATTACCAAAAAAATATACTATTATTCTAATTTGTCTTTTAATGAGTATCACGATATTAATTATTACCTACAATATCTGCTTTTCTCTTAATAAAAGTATTAGATTTATACCTGTTTTTCTGCGAATTGTGATGACAAATGACGACAACGATTGACGACAACGGACGTCGGACGACCACGACGAATTAACGACAATGATGACGACGGATGATAATCACGGACGACAACGAACGACCACGACGAACTACAGGTGACGGCGGACGACAACAAACTAACGACACCAACGAACGATGACAACAAATTGGGGAAGAATACAATCGTATCAATAATGACAACGACAACAGACAATGACGAATTGAGGTAGGAGACTTGAAGTGCAGGAGACAAAAAAAATAAAAATACAATCGTATCAAAAATGGATTGGGAATCAAATTGTACAACACCAAATAGGAAATCAAGATTTTTTTTTTTTTGATAAAAAATAAAGAGAATAAGTTTCAAATCTGGAAAGCCCGGATTTTAGTGTTTTAACAAAAGATGGTGGGGAATTTTCGTGGAAAAAAAGGGTGTTATTTATTGGGAATTATTTTTGTTAAGTGGTATCACTAGGTGATTTATCCTTTTATATATATATATATATATATATATATGTGATATATTTAGTTATTTTTTATGTTTTACATTCATTTTAATGTTTTTAGGCTAGTTTTAATTTGTTTTGTGTTTTTGTTCCAAATCTATTGTTTTTCTTGTTTTTAATTTCAGAAACGACATTTGGTGAACGATGACGTTAAATATGAATTGTAGCTGAAGTGATTTTATACAGTATAAGCATGATTTTGTGCTTTGTTTTGCTACATAATATGAAATGATGTTGCAATTAAGGTGATCTAAGGATGTGAAGCCGTGTGGGATCAAATTAAAGTTTGAAAAATAGCACTTTCCGGCCCTAACCTGCGAAAAAGTTCACGGTGAATTTTGTTCGACCAAAGTACCTTTTTTGTTCTAGATTTCGTGGTAATTTAAACTTTAATCATTTTCTATTTATATCCTTTGTAATCTCGTCAAAAGAGGAGTTTTACAGAGACTTTAGAGAGAAGAACATCATTTTTAGGTTTAGCCATATTTTTATTGTTTAGATCTAGCTTACTTTCGCTTGTCGTTTGATCTTCATTCATTGTTTATCATACTTTCATTCGTTTTCAGAGGCATTGCGGTTGTTGCAGAGCCATCTTTGTTCACATTCATTGGAGTTTGATCATTAATTTATTTTATTTCATTATGATTGTTTGTCATTATTTAATTCTTATATTGATTATCCTTTCGATTTATGTATCGCCAATAGATTGTGTAGTTTGGGCATGTGAATGAAGCCAGGGAGATGAATATAAGTTTCTTCATGTATGATTGGTGATTTGGTGATGGATATGACATTGGTTTAATTATTGAAATTATGATTTTATGTAACGTGATCACTTTTTTAATGTCATAGTTTCAATTATGTAATTACTCATAACTCTTTATGGTTAGTATATAATAATTCTGATTTAAGTTAATGTATTGAACTCATTTAATGTATGGTCAAAATTGGATGTTTTATTCATTATTATATTGAACTCGTTTGATATAATATGAGACATGATTAATTATTATCCCATGCGAATGAATTAGATTACTATAGCTTAGTGCCCTATGATATTCATGTGAGAATATTAATATTCTTATGCGATCAATTTAGGTCATATGTGTGTTATTATATTACACTCCCTTCATCCCACATTATATGCATCAGTTTGATCTGATATGGAATTTTACGTATGAGTTGAATTTTGATTGATTTGGTTATAAAATCAATATTACTTTTGTGGTGATAATTGGATTTTTTGTAATAATTATGAAAAAAGTTAGTGGAATTATGATAACGATTTGATATTTTTTATAATGAAATTTTATCAAAATTAATGTGTTGTATATATCTTAAAAAAATGACAAAAAAACATATTATAAATAATATAAAATGAAAAGAATAATAGTCATATAACCTCAAGAGGAATAATGGCATCGGGACTCCGACGTCGAGCCGTTGAGCACCATCGTGTGGAAAATATGACGGTGATGAGGATGGTGTTTGACCATCCAAAATAGGAGGCCGCGGCGGCGTGGCTGAGAAAGATTTAAGGGAGAGATTAAGATGTATTAAGATGTATGGTTTATTTAAATAGTTGGGTTAAAGTGTAAGCTTGGGAATAATATATCTTAATTTGAAAAAATACACCAATTAATAATTTTTAAAAGTGACTATGACGGATTGATAAGTAAGATTAAAAAAACAAACCAATTGATAACTTTCACAATATTGATGTAATATGATATATTTGAACCTCAATAAATATATATGATATGTCAATATTTTCGTCATAAGATATCTTGTGAAATATTTCAAGGCTAATTTTGAAAACATCTTCAATTGATGCATTGTTTCAATCCTAGATGTCCATCGAGGTGTAGGACTTATGATCACTTTGTTGGAGATCAGTTGAGGGCCTTGTTAACCTTCAAATTGTTACAATCTTCATTGTCCATCCGAAAAAAATAATGAATAAAACCCATTCCTTTGCATCTAAACTCAGATCGGGCGAAAAAGAGATAAAGTAGTAAGTGTATGTTAATCGGCAACTCTACGTACTCCATTTAATATTTTTCAAATCAAATAATCACTTTATGATTTTTATTTTTCAAATCTTACAATTGTAATTGTGTAAGTGTATGTTATGAAAAATAATTTAGATCAGAATGACATAGAATGAAAAGGAGAAAATATTCCCTAAAATTTCTTGAGGTGGAGGACAGGAATATTATATTTACTATTAGAATTTTGTTGAAATATAAGGTACTTAATTACTGATCTTATTGTTTGATTCATTATTTAATGAAATGTTGCTAAATTTTTTTAACAAAATTGAAATTTCAAAAAAAAAAGAAAAAAAAACTTAAATTATAAAAAGAAAAACAACGAATGTCATCCTATCAATACAAGTCATAAAAGCTGGTTTTAATATAGCAATAGATTTTTATTAAAATTTAATATTTTTTTTTATAGAAAATGACCCAAAACTACAGATTTTGTGAAATATTCGCAAAATCATATACACGGAATCATATTTCGCTCTCTCTTTCTACCCCCATATCAATTTTCATCACTCCTCCTCGTGTTCCTTCTTCGATTCAACACAAACCACATGCGATTCGAAGCAAAAATCGTCTTTCTCCTCCGTGTGTCTTGGATTCAATTTCTCAGATCTTCAATGGTTTCGTCTTTAAAAAATCGTGTGATCGGAGACTGTCAACATGTCGATGACATTGGGACGACCATCGTCAATCAGTGCCGCCGTCGTGGACATCAAGGTCAGTCTTACTTTGTAACTCCTTCTCTTTGATTAATTGTTGATGCGAGTCAATTCTGTTCAAAATCTGATTACTTGAATCGCAATGTAGATGGTTTGGAGAATCAAATCTTATGTCAATGGATAGGTTGGATTCTTGTGGAACTCTTGGATTTCGATTGTATGCGGTGCATTGTTATATGTTTTTTAAGATTCATGAATTGTGAGGAATTGAGTGGTTTATGAGTTCACGGGAGTTCGCTGAGTACAAAGCACTTTTGAATTATCGGGAACTTGAACTCGGTGGATTAAGCTATAAGAAAACGGGGTACTGTCATGGTGCCGCTTAGTCCTAGTGGTATCGTCAATCATGTGCATTGGTGCATGAGTGGCATGACTATATGATTGCATTTTTTCTAAATGGACTTAGTATCCGATTCGAGAAGTGATTTAGTTTACTTTGCTTCATTGTTTACTTTTGCTTTGATTTTCAGTGATTTGGTTTCTCGGGTGAACTTTTGGATCGTTGTGTCATTGGTTGATGGGTTACGTAACGAAATATCGAGATTTGTATCCGGAAAAAAACTGGAGATCTATTTGAATAGAGGGTTAAAGCAGCAAATCCAACACCCTGTATGAATTCCCATTTTTTATTTTTTATAGGATTTATACACCATCCTTTTGTTTTTTAGCGAACATTGTGATAACAAAAATTTTAAAGAGATTAATTACCCAAAGCCATATTTAATGCACTTAGGCAAACCGTTTAATCCTTAATTAGGTTCAAATCTTAAAAATCATCTGTTAATTTTTTATCCGGATATTGATGGTAACATAAATTTAACCGGATTCAATGACACAAATCGGATTCAATAAACTAAGTCAAACTGTTAAACAATACGATTTATTTTTAGTCGAACCAGTTAAAACAAATTTAAACCCTTTCATTGCTGTATTATGACAAGTGAAAAATATACGTTGGTTCGTTTCAAGAAAATCTGACATCAATTCTGTCCGTCTAAAAAATCGCCGGACTATTTATAATCCCAAAAATCATGGAAAGGGATTAAGGGGCTGTGACCATCGGAATGATATTGATCATATGGTCAGCCCCTCATCCCTTTCCATAATGTTTGAGATTATAAAATGATTTCCATGGTATTCGAAGTAGGAGTATGATGGCTCAGAACGTTAGATGAAAACTTCGTGCATGGATACATGTCTTCTCATGCTCTATTTTATGAAACTAAGCTTTCAAAACAGGAGCACGAGAAGACGTGTAGTAATGAACAGGGTTTGGGTGAATGGATGTCTTCTCATCATTGGCATTTGATTATGAACTTTAAACAAACCTTCAAAAATGCTCTAGCAGCAAAACTGTATTCATGTCGTAGTCGAATGGATAGAACACGAAACATAATTTTGTTGATGAAGTATATCTGGAGGTCTATTTAAATCAAAATATGATGTCGGAAAGCGAAATCCATATTTTGGATCCCTTTTATAGATCTATATTACCACTCGACTATTTCTTAGACGGATTATGAAGATAAGAACAAAATTAATGAGACGAAACATCACTGAACAAGTCAAATCACAAGCATTCGTTATTTTAATCTGACACATGACAATCGTCTAAAAAATAGCCGGACTAATAATAATCCCAACAATCATAGAGAGAGATGAAGGGGTTGTAACCATCAGAATAATATCCAAGACATGAACAGGCCCTCATCGCTCTTCATGATGTTTGAGATTGATCAACAAGATCGATCATCATCTAGAACAAACATCGAGTACTCCTAAAGAACAAAGGACCAAAAAAGATCTCTTATCTTTCCTTGAGCAAGCTAACGACTACATATTTTCCACGATAAATTATAATGACTAAGTTCAACTAGCTTATAAAGACAAGGACAAACTTTTCAACAAGTCGATAAGTCTATTGAACATTGACTCAACCTCAAAGTATGATAATACATGAGACAGATGGATACAACATCCAACACCAACTTGTGATCGTCGAAAGGGATAATGGCTTCTGGAACAAACATATAAGAAATAGTTGATACCAATGTTCATTGATCATCATCCTTTTTCATGACGTTCACAATATTTGTTTTCTATTGTTCGAGATTACGGATAGAAATTAGAAATTTTCTCCAGAAAAACATAAATAAATCTACAAATTTGCTCCAAAAATAAATCTGTATTCAAATCGACGTCGAATGTAAAGGACCCAGATTTATTTCTAGAGCAAATCTAAAAATCTATTTCAATGGAGATGGAGATCTATTTCTATGGACAAGAAGGAAAGCAACCGATTGGATTCCTTTCCTTTTTATAATCCTTATTGTAGTCCGGCTATTATTTAAACGGACGTAGAAGATAAGAAAGAAAGGAGCAAACACAAAACTAATAAACTGACACTTGACAAACCTTGCTTGGTCCTTTTCATACCGTCTCTTTTAGAGACGTATTAGTAAAAACGTAATAAAAAAGGAATCAAAAAGGAGTACAGGAGTAGAGATTTAAATTTCTAAAAAGACTTTGAAATTGCCAAAAGAAGTCCGTCTTTTTTTATAATCAAACGGTATACTGCAAAAAGTAACACTGACAAAATTCAGGCAAAAGCGAGTTAGAATCAAAGAAAGATTTTTTGGTTGATAAATCTGACATCAACATTGATTTCTTCGTTTACAAAGCTCATGTTTTCTTTCTCCAAGATAATATACACTTGAAAAATTTATATACTGTATTTTCACCATTACAGCAAATTATTTTGATAGGTTTTTCCAATTACCACAAAATATTTACAATACTTCGAACGATGATTAATCCAGTTTCAGTTCTGAAAATTCAAAACCATTTGAAGGTAAAATTTTCAACTCATTAGAGGATGCAGAAAAATGTTACAAATAGTTTGCAAAACATCGTGGTTTTTAGGTGAAAATCAAAATTAGTCAAAAACATGTGCAATCTGAAACTTATTGTTCTCGAATGTTCGTTTGTCGCATGTCGGGAAAATCGGTTGAGGATGAAGAAGGTGACAGTAGACAAAAAATACGAAGAAGAGATCGTGTGGTCCCTACTGATTGCAAGGTTCGGATGTTTGTCGTCCATCGTGCTGCCGATGATGCATGGGTCATCGTCATTTATGTAAGTGCACATAACTCCGGTTGCTTGGAATATGATTTCTCTTTTAGAGGAATCTGGTATCGGTCCTAGAAGAATGATGAATGTGCTATCAGCTCAAGTAGGCGGAATTGAAAACATTCGTTTCCCAAAAGGGGTATCCGAAACGAAGTTCAGAGTATGAGACACGAAAGAGCTTATGATATCTTAAATAATGCGCAAGCGACGGTCACCTACCTCAAGCAGTTGAGCAATGAAGGTATTGAGAACTTCTTTTATCAATACAGGACCGACACCAAAAATAGAATTGATAAGATTCTATGGATAGACTCGCGCTCGAGGATGGCGTATGAAAGGTTCAGTGACGTGGTTACCTTTGATACCATCTACCGAACAAACAAGTACAAGATGCCGTTTGCTCCTTTCACTGGGGTGAATCATCATTATCACTCAATATTGTTCGGGTTTGCATCGTTAAGGGATGAGACAGAGGAGACTTTTGTTTGGATTTTTCAGACGTGGTTACAAGCAATAAATTACATAGCATCGAAGACGATTATCACAGTTCAAGACAGAGCCATGGGCAATGCAATTGCTCGAGTATTCCCGAAGACACACCATGCTTTATGCACGTGGCATATCAGTTTCAAATATCCGGAGCGGTTGCACCATGTGTATGCTAAGTATCCAGATACGTTTAAACATGGTTTTAATGTCTGTGTCTTCAAGTCTTTGTCTATCGAAGAATTTGAGCTTCGATGGGAACAATTGCTTTCGGACTATGGTCTGGTTGACCATGATTGGCTTTAGAACCTGTACTGTGTAAAGGAGATATGGATCCCAGCATACTCCAAAAGATTTTTTATTGCAAGAATGACGACCACATCCAGGAGCGAGGGGATGAACGTATTTTTTGATCAGTATGTGAGCAGCTCGATCACCATGAAGGAGTTTGTCATGAAATCGCAAGAAGCACTGGAAAAATAATTCGTACATGAAAGAAAGGCTGATTATGATATGATTGTGAAAAAATGTATCTTGATCCTTCATTCGCCTTTAGAGTTGCACGGGGCTAATGTCTATACGAAGGAAATGTTTCGTAGATTTTAGAAGGAGCTGCAAAAAATAAACCTGTACAAGATGTAAGAAGTAGTAGAAAGTCAAGACCCGTGTTACAAGATCTACACATTAACAAATGTGTTGGATCCCTGAAGGGTGAAAAGGACTTATTTGGTGACGTACTCCATCAATGATGATGTCCTCAATTGCAATTGTCTGATGTAGGAGCACTGTGGTATGATATTCAGATATGTTTTGCATTTTCTTGATAGAAAGGATCTAATCAAGCTTTCGAAAAATCAGATCCTTTCTTGTTGGACAATAAACGCAAATAGAGATAAAGGTAGGAATGTATATGCAGCTCTAGATGATGTACCGTATGAACAATCCCAGACAATACGATACGATCATCTCTATCGAGTATTTCAAGGTTTGACGACACAAGCATCATGTTTATTGGAGGGATATAAGTACGCACTTGAATTCATCAATCGAGAAAAATAAACGATGATGAAGTTTGTGACCGACGGAAGCGACGGGAACGTAATGGATGCCAATGAACAACAACGCGAGGAAGTTGATAACGAGATCGGCTTTTTATTTGATCCTATCGTTCTCAAGCAAGGGTCGCAAAAAAGATAAACATATGAAGAAACCGATTGAAAAGACATCTATAATAAAAAAGCTTCATAAGTGTGCTCTTTGCAAAACTTATACCAATCATGTTGCCAGAAATCACTATAAGGTGATGGGTGGTTCTAAACCATGAGATGAAGATCGTGATGATGATGATAAATAAGCTTATTTAGTAGTACAATGTGTTTGTGTAACCTCGATTCAGTAAAAAAATCAAATATTACTATATCTATCAAAAAAAATTTGACTTGCTTTCTTATTGTAATGGTTTCCTGAACCATAGAACCCTGAACCTGAAACTGAAAAATGTGACAAAAATCCATTTATTTCACAATCGTTTCTTTATTATTCGGATTATGATTTTTCCAAAATTTGGGCTTGCTATCAATATTTGTAATTAATCCCTGGACCTATGAACCCTAAACCTTTTGTTAACAAAAAAACAAACATCCGATTAAGACAAAGACGGACGACCATGAAACGCATACCCTAAACCCAATAACCTTAAACCCTGAAACCTGAACCTTGAAACTAAAAAATGTGACAAAAACCCATTTCTATGTCGTCCGTTTCTCTTTTATTCGGATTATTATTTTTTTCTAAAATTTTGGAGGTACTAATTGCATGTCTGGTCATAGCCACAAATTCTCTTTCCATGATGTTTAGTAGTTTAAGAGTTAGATTGTCCGCCTATTTTTTAGACGGATATTCACGTGCCATTTATTAGAGTTAATGGTCTCAATGATGACACAATGTTTAACAGCCATAAAGTCTCTTTTCACGATGTTTAACAGTTAAGGAGTTAGATTGTTCGGCTAGTTTTTAGACGGATAAATACTTTTAACGATGACACGTGGCATTTATAAGTGTAAATCCTAACACTATTGTCATCCGTTTTTTTTTTACTAGGATTGTGGCTTTTTCAAATTGCAATAGTTAATGATGTGCAACGGACAGAGCTTTTTCAATCTGATTGTGATTTTTCAATTCCCAAAAAATTTATTTCTTCCGTTTCTTTGTGGGTCATATGTCTTCACTTATCCATCTCAACAAAAGACGGACTTTATTTTACAATAATGTACTCTGTCCGTATAAAAAAGAGCCGATTTGTGATTTTCAAATCCCCAAAAAGTAAAGGTAAAACTAGGTAAAGGAAATTTATTTTGTTCGTTTTTTTAGAGTCGTATTATCCGTCTAAAAAAGCTGGACTATGCATGCATGTTGCTTTGTTGATTTACCTTTCTCATTGTGCATGCAGTTTGTAGCCAATTACTCAAGACGGTTTTACCACAAAAATTCACCATCACAAACTAACCAACTATCTGGCCTACATCGTACAACATGGACTTTAATACGGGACCGGACGATGCTTCGTTTCTATGGGAGCAAAATACTCATGTATCCGGCTTGAAGTATTTACAAGCATCGATGATTGCTTGATTTCGGCGTTGGTTGAAAGGTGGAGGCTGATCACCAATTCATTTCATTTCACCGTAGACGAGGCCACTGTGACTCTTGAAGATATGGGATTTATTCTTGGATTGTCAATCGGGGTTGCCATTAACGATTCCACCGTTTTGGGATAAGTCGAATTATGTTTGGCGTGTTTTTAAGCATCCCTTCGATCCGGAAGGGTGTGATCGTGACGATGAGAAATTTTTTTTGTTGAAAAAGACGTTTGCTTCCGGGTTGTCGAAAGGGTTATCGGAGGAGGAGCTTTGGTTGTATACCAAAGCATATTTATTTTTTGTAATTGGTGCGGTCTTGTTTCCGTCGACGAGCAAGAACGTCATCCATCCTAGATATCTTGTATGTCTAGAGGATGTGACGACGGTGCACAAGTTTGCTTGGGGTGCCACGGTTCTCTCTTATTTTTATAAAGGTTTGATGCGGTCGTCTCAAATCGGAATCAAGCACATCATCGTTTGCTACAGTTTGTTGCGGGTAAACAATGCAAATTGTTTTTTGAATTTGTTCATTATATACAATAATTTGGTTTTTATGTCTTACAAATTCATGACAAATTCATAGGTTTGGTTCTCTCAGAGGTCGTTTATCGGCCGACCAGAGATTATTTCCGAGGTGAAGAAGGTTTTGCCTTGAGCATGGGCTTTGATGATGAGGACCCGCGATGGTCGACGGGCCAACCTTCACCATAATATCGTCTTCTATCATGGTGAGTTTGATTATATAGGGGCGAGGGAGTTCTGGTGGTGCCCTTATGCCCATTTTGATCGAAGATTCGATCGAAATATCCATCTTTTCGGTTATGTTGTCGCGGGTATGTGTTATACTCCACTTATTCATGTTGACGAAGTGGAGTATCAAATGCCGGATCGTGTCATGGACTATTCGGCATGCTCCAAGGAATCCCACATGACCATCGGAAGCTTAGGATACCAAAGCTAGCAATGGAGCTAAGAGACGCACACACTTTTCCGAGAGCGCATGTTGATCTTCAGAATGCATGGCAAGAGACATTGGAGGCGATCGTTCAAGAACCATCCTTGGATTACCATGGCAGACTATCTCTTATGGTATACTGGGATCACACGTCTACGCAGTCATCTGTCAGCTCCCGGTATGAGACCGACGTACGCACCGAGGTCTTTATTTGGTCAATATTGGGCATTTGAGATTATAAGTATTTCAATTCCAATATCATTTTAATTCCAACGTTATTACACAAATAAAGGCTCAAATGTAACCGATTCAAAAAAAAGTTTGTAGATGAAGAGCCAACATTTCGACGTTGATGCCGAAATATGACTCCGAGTATGCCAATTTCATGACGGCTTATTTGGGAAGGAAACGAAAGGATCGGGTGGAGAGACGAAGAGAAGATCGGGAGGATCAAGAGGAGGGGCCGACTCAGCCCACATTCCCGGAGAACCAATTGACGGTCGAGATCCCTATGATCGAGGCTCCGTTACATGGAGCCGATTGGGACATGGTTTTGAGACAGTTCCTCAAGAGATGTCTCAACCGGTTCCTAAACAAAGACCGAAAGGATGTGCAAAAAAGCCAATAGACGAATAGAAGGTGGAGGGGCTGTTTGAAATTTGGTTTAAGACGAATGACCATTTGTACAAAAATTTAATCGAGGAGGAGCGAAATGGATGGTATGACATCACTTTTGAGGTTTTTCGATCACTATCTCCCGAGTCATGATTGTTTAACATAGTCATCGATGCTTATGCATACCACTTAATCACTCGGGAGTCGACGAGGGATCCCACCAACTATTATCTCCCCGTGTATTTCTACCCAAGCATCAAAAAAAAGTGCGATGAGTGGATAAGGAAGAGGAACAAACAACATGAGCTCCTTGAGGTCGAGGCGACGGGTCCTTGGCTTTTCATGGATTATAAAGGCCAAGGACCTATCACGGATAAGAAAGTGATCTTCATGTCCACGCATGTGTCGGGCAACCATCTTGTATTGTTCGTCTTCTACGTGGAGCTTTGGAAGGTCATCCTTATTGATCCCCTTAATTGGGACACACAATACATGTCCCTCGCCCACTTATCCAAAAAGGAGGTGACTTTTTACGTAAGAAACTTGTACCCATATTCGTATCATAAGATTCGTTTCGTCTAAATCCATTTTATTTTAAATACTAATATTCATTACATTTTGCAGAAGCGATATCTTCCTCATCTTTTTCGATCTTTTGCGCGAACGAAAAGTTCCCAAAAGGCCCGGCGGAATTTTCTGTATTCCACCAAGGCCATAACAACCGAACTATTTTGACTATATTTTGCGAGGCATACCTCTAGACAACGAAACTGGTCGTCCGATGATGCTACTGTTTTTTGTTATAGGATAGCTTTAGAGTTGTTAAAACATAAAGGTAGATCTTAGATCAATGTTTTCTTAAGCTTGTAATTTTAGTTTTGTATATTCTATGTCGATCTTATGTTGGATGAAGATTCCTGTGTTGATATCATGGTGGATCGTTTTTTCTTGATGTGTTTGGTATATTTGAGATGTCTGTTGATGTGTTTTGGGATGGTTTTCGATGGTCAGAATCCATGTATTGGTGTACCTGAAGGGAAACAGTAAAATAACATGAACATCATTTTTCTTTTTCTTTTTTTCTTTTTTACTTCAGTGTTTCGTCTATCTATTTATTAAGCGGACGTGTTATTTCTTGGTGCAACCCATCCGTGTCTTTAGAAGCCGGACAAAGCAGATGATTGCCTTAGTGGTTCGTTCGTCTCTTTTTTAAACTGACTTGTTATTCTTGGTGCAATCCTCAAAGTTTTTAAAAGCCAAACAACACTCGTGTTTGCCTCATTGTTTTAACTATTGTCCGTCTTTTTTTTAGATGGACAGTGCTCTGGACTCATCGCCATGTGATAAATTCCTTTGGTTGTTTTCACAAAAAAAAATAAAAATAAATTGGACTACCGTTTCTTTTTAATTCGGATGTCACATTATTACTTTTTTTTTTTTTACTGCATTCGTTTCCTTTAAAGCCGGAAGGTGTAAATTCAAAAAAAAAAAAAACGAAAATATCATAATTATAAGGGCTTAAAGATAATTTTCAGTCCATCTACCACGTGGACGGCTGTGAACATTTTATGCAGTGCTGGTTGTTTATTCCAAAGTAGTCAGTGCTGGCCCATTATCACTGTCCATACATACATACATACATAGATATATGTATATATGATTATAGTTTTTTCTGAATAAAATATATATATATATATTGTTTAAGATTTTTGAAGAAACGTATTAAATTTTGTATTGATTCGTAATAAAAGGGAAAAAATGATATTCATTCTTATAAGAAATACATTATACAACTTTATCTAAGTTTATATTCTAATCGTACAGTAAACTTTTTATATCTTATATTTCATATTTCATATTTTAATTTTTTACATATTTGGAACATATTGGATTTTAGAAAAAATGAAGTGGGTTTGTTGATGGGATTAACAGGATTAGTCGTCGTCGTCGTCGTTGTTGAAACATATTGGGTTTTAGAGAAAAAAAATGTCAATATATATATTAAAGATATTTAATTTATACTCATAAACACAAATAAATTTAATGCATGACCAACCAAATTTAGTAACAAAAAAAACCAAAATTTGCTACTAAAAAAAGATGAATGTAGCTTTATATATTTTAATAGATAGACAAGTCCTTAACCTGATTTATTATAACATTGTTTATGTAGTTCACATTATATACATAAGAAAATACTATTGATAACTATATTATCTATTTTAAATCACATATAAATCTAAAATATTTGAGAATTGTATGTCGTGGTGATATTAAACCATATAAGTCGTTGTTATCTTTTAATGATGTTATAGCAATTAAATAAATATGTAACAATATTGGAACAAAATGTATGAGATAATGAAAAAATATTATCAATTAAATATATTAAATATAAATCATAAATATAGTGTCATTAATATAGGACCAATCTAATTTGGTACCAAAATAAATCAAATTTTAGTATCAAGAAAAATAAATGTAACTTCATATATTTAAATAGATAAATAGATATATTATGTAAATTCTGAGATGATCATATGGTATATCATGGTGTTATTGTCATTTCAAAAATTATATGAGGGAAAAGTACATATACCTCCCCTATACTTTGGTATGTGCATTTTTCCCTTTTTATAAGGATATTTTAGGAATTAGCTATTTTGGTATTCATTTTAAAATTGATCAAGACGATTAAATAGAGTTTTGTAACCCTTGAATAAAGGACTTTTATAACCAAAAAAGAATTATAAAGGACTTTTATAACCAAAAAAGAATTAAAGGGCTTTTGTAATTGTTTGTTTTTATTCAACAGAAATTCATCGTTGTTTCTTCCCTCGTTACTGCAACTACTCCGCTTCATCAAACTTTGACAAAACCTTATGACATATTTTTCTTTGATTTTTTTTAAAACGGGGCTATATAACGGTCGTGCTTCGGTCACAATTGATACTGTTGCCTCTTCAATGACTACACTAATGTGGATTTTTAGGTGGTTAAGTCAAATGGATTCAATAGGATCCAACTGGTATTACTGAAATTCTTATTTTTCCTCCTTTGTTGATGTTGAAAAATAAAACAATCCACAATTCAAAACTGTATCGGCACACTCAATTTGGATTTTGGAAGGAAGGGTGCTAATCACCAGGGGCGAAACCGAATCCACACATGAGAGGGGTCGGTTAATATTGAAACGATCAAGATTGTAATGATCTGTCATATAAACAACTAATTTGATTTATTTAAAAATTTTCAATCAAATGATTTAATGATGTTTTAAAAGAAAAAAAAGGAGGAACTAAGCATGAAATATCAGACATTGTAATATTTAAATTGTGATTTAACCCATGACCTAATTATTAAAATTATCATTCAATATACATATTACGCAATATAGATATAATTAATTTACTTTCAATAACTTATTTGATAGGTAGGGAGTGTAATAGTTTCATAATTGTGTTAATTTCTTTCGAGAAAAAAATTAAAAAAACTAAGTGATACTCATGTGTACAGATAATATATGGATATGAGAAAAAAATTAAAAAGGACAAAATTAAAGAATTAAAAGTTTTATTGAAATTGGTTTATTTTAAAAAAGAAGGTGAATCTTTTGTATATAAAAATAAAAGAAGATGCTTTCTATGAAAACAAGAAATCATGTGAGGAGGAATGAATTTAAACAAGTAGATAAAAACCTTTTATCTTTGTCATTTTTTTTTTAAAGAGTAAGTTACATTTTTGGGAAAAAAAAACTTTACTTTCTTGATCACTTCCAAATTTAAGCAAGCACTCAAAGAAGAAAACTAGAGAAGGAAATCTTAAAAAAGAAAAAAGAAAAAAAAAAGAAATGAGAAGACTAAGAAATGTAAAATAGAATGGTAAATGAAAAAATTAACAAAGCTGAGAAGGGGGAAACTATCCTGCACCCATAAATAGTACTTCTATTATCTTCATCAGTTGTGCTAGAAGGGAACTACCCTCCTAAGCTATTTTTATGTATATATTTATTATACATACAATTGAAACTATATATATCAATTATATTTCGACGGAATCATGAGGGGACGAGGCCCCTGCTCGCCCCCTTGGTTCTGCTCCTGCTAATCACCCTTCAAATAATACACCCCTTTCACTATTCCCCTTCATTGGTATAGGGGGTGAGATGTGAGGGGTGATTAGCAATTACCTTTCGAAATTTACATAAGGATTCATCATCGAAATAATAGGACAACAAAAAGAGAATAAGCCCCCGCGGTGCCAAGCGTAATATCCCAAGAAAAAAGTTTAAACGGTTTAATAATACTACTTATATCAACAATGTGCATCTTTTTTTTCGGTATCCCATCACTTTAGAACTCCGGTGAGATCAAAACATACTGAAAGGATTAGTGTTGGTCTGTTGGGTCAGTTTTGAGACAAAAAAACGTTCGTGGTAGCTCCGCAGTAGCGAAAATTGACAGGGTTATAAAATGGTATGAGAACAACCCTACGACCGTGAGCTTGGTTTGTGGACAAGGGGTTCGAGTCAGCCGTCGAGCAGGGAAAAGTTTTGAGGCTGTATGTCGTGCTTGAAGTCGCAATGAGGACGTTGTGTTCTTGCAGTGGGGGTGTATGTAATATCCCAAGGAAAAACTTTAAACGATTTGATAGTACTATCTATATCAACAAAGTGCACCTTTCTTTTCGATAGTCCATCACATTAGAACTCCGCTGTTAAACGTGCTTGACGTGGAGTAATGCTGAGAAGGATGACCTCCTAAAAAATTTTCTAGGATTAATGTTGATCTGTGATCGGGACGTTACAATCTAGTTCAATTAGAAGGTGAAGGATGCATGTTGGCATTACAAGTTATGGCAGATGAACAGATGACATTGATTGTCATGATTATAATTTGGGTAGTTATGAACTTCCAGTTGTTTCGTTTCATATATATGCATGTCAAATTCATCTAAGAATCTCATCCTTTCAGGAGTTCATCCCTTTCTTTATCCTCATCCTTCATTTTCTTCATGTCATTTTCTGCTTTAATTTTTGCCACTCACTTATATTCTTTTGACATAGCAAAAAGAGTCCTAAGGTACGCATCAGGATAGACTTAAAGGGTCATATATTTCCTGATGTCCCTAGAAAGGATATATAATTCCTGATTAATTTAGTCCGATGAATTATTTATCATTGAGTCAAATTTTGATTGTCCCTTCGGTACTGAATTGATAGTTTAAATATTATTGCTCATTTTAAGCAGGTTCTGCATTAGTTCGCTCCATGAGTAATTGAGTATACAACCATATGAGTGGACAAACAATTTTTGAATTGGAAAATATAGCGAAATTGTTTGAAGAAACCAAATTGAGTACAACTTTATACCATGTGAGTATCAACAAGGAAACAGACGTGAGTTTGTTTGTTGTTAGATAATTGACAAATTAATTAATACAAGTATTCAACGGATGATAATGAAGGGAATCACATTTTACGACTTTTTATGTCAGCCGAGACGTTTTATGTTGGCGTTGGACACTAGCCGGCTTGCTATCGCGTTTTTCAATCCTGTATCTACGACGACATCAATATCGATAATGATATGACAGCTTCATCTATATATGATAGATTAGCGCACCACACATCCAAGACATATAAACAGTAAGTTGATTGTTGCTCCGACAGTTAACAATCTAGCAAACTCTGTGACATCAACTTTTGTAGGTGTTTAATGAAACTTGTTGTCATGTTGTTTACATGTTATAAATTGTCCTGATATTTTCAAAAAATTTTGTTATTTACTTCCATGTTATAACTACTCCTATGATAGTAACCTAAATACAAATATATTGTTGATATATCAGTTTGATGAGTTCAAACTCATAGACGGTATTTCTCTATGGTAGTTGGGACACAAGAAAAAGGAACATATGAGGTATGTATTCCAAGCTTTTTGGACCCTTCAAATGCTACATGAACCCTATGGCTTTTTTGTCATTCATGAACTTTTAAGACCACCTCCCTATGTTATCTAAGATTTTGACATATGTGTAAATAAAGTCATATTTTTCAACGAAACATTGATTTGACTTATCTATCACTTTTTAATATTTGCATTACGTACACGGTTAATACGTGTATGCTTCGATCCGTGTATACGTGGGTTTAATTTGAAGTACTCCCCCAGATGAATACAATCTATACTATAGATATAGTCTTGTGATTGATGTTAAGTTAAGCAGTCCATTGATCCGAGCTTAGAAGTAGGTAATTACTATTTAGAATTAGTTGGAAAGTTGACATAATCTCCATTAATAAACCTATGTGCTTGCTTATCTATGCGTAGGCAAGGTTGAGAAATTTTCTATGCTATACCTAGAGGATAAAGGACCAAGCAGGATTATCAGTCAACAACATATTTTATGCAGTGTTAATGGATAGGTGTCAAACATTCGTTAGCTCGATACGAGATGGTTTGCGTTTCGTCGCTCCTGCAAACGCAAGGCCAGGGCGGAACCAGGGGCCTCGGCCCCTCCCATGATTCCGTCGAAATATAGTTGATATATATAGTTTCAATCGTATGTATAATAAATATATATATAAAAATAGTCTAGGAGGGTAGTTCCCTTCTTAGCAGTGCTACTTATGGATGCGGGATCGATTCCCCCTTCTCGACTCTGTTTTCTTCTTTGACTACTTCCTTAAATTTGGACGTGATAAAGAGGGTAAAGTTTTTTTTTTCTTAAAAGAGTAACTTATTCATTTTAAAAAAATGACACAAAGATAAAAAGTTTTTATCTACTTCCTTAAATTCGATTCCTCCTCACATGATTTCTTGTTTTCATAGAAAGCATCTTCTTTTATTTTTATTTATAGAAGATTCACCTTCTTTTCTAAAATAAACCAATCTCAATAGAACTTCTAATTCCTTAATTTTGTCCTTTTTAAATTTTTTTCTCATACTCATATAGTATCTGCACACATGAGTATCACTTAGTTTTTCGATTTATTTTTCTCGAAAGAAATCAACACAATTATGAAACTATTACACTCCCTACCTCTCAAATAAGTTATTGAAAGTGAATTAATTATATCTGCATTGCGTAATATGCATATTGAAAGATAATTTTAATAATTAGGTCATGGGTTGAATCACAATTTAAACATTACAATGTCTGATATTTCATGCTTAGTTCCTCTTTTTTTTTTAAAAAAAAATATCGTTGAATCATTTGATTGAAGATTTTTAAATAAATCAAATTAATTACTTATATGAGAGATCATTACAATCTTGATCGTTTCAATATTAACTGACCCCTCATGTATAGATTCTGGTTTCGTCCTTACGCAAGGCTGCGAGGGAAGCGAAGGGGTAAGCCATGTTGCTTTAGGACGTGGACGCGAGTAGGGCGCGTTTTAAGGACCAACGACCATTGTCGCGAGAAAAGGCAAGAGGCATGTTTGATGTTGCATATGAACTTAGACGTGAGCGCGTTACATTCTAGGTGCCAACAAATGTCACGAGCTTCCTAGATATTGACAGACAAACACCGATGACAAGTTTGGCTTGGGCTGGTTTCGAAAGATGATTGATGCATTACTTGGAGCGATGCTAAGTCAAGTTTTTACAGTTATCCTATTTAAGGGAAATAGATGTCGACCTAAGATCAAACCAAGTCGTGCCCCATGCATGGTTCATGGATTACTTTTCCTAAGTTCATTCCCCATGCAAGATGCCAAGTTCATGGGCTGAGTGGGACGTTGAAATACTTACCAAAACCTTGGTTAGATGGTGGTCCTAGGCAAACCGTTGGATCGGGTTTGTTGCAAAAGAATTCTCAAGTCGTGCTTACGAAGCTCGAAGTCAAGTTAAGGAAGGCAACGTGGCGGACTTCGAACAAAGCAAAGATGAAAAGTCACAATCATTTCGAGTGGATCGATTGACAAGTTCTTGGAAATAGATCTTGTGGTGAAGATTGGAAGATATCGTTCCTTAATTTGGAGATATTTTCTTATGACTTTTCCTCCCTTCCTTTCATTGTAAATCTTTTAGCGTTGTCTATAAAATATAGAACCTTTGTGAGCCACAGAAACATATCATATTGTTCGTGAAAAGTTCTTCATGTTCGGCCCGAGAAGATCTTTTGTTATACCCGGGTTTATAATAAAGATTGGGAGAAATCGTCACTACAAAAAAAAAAAAAAAAAAAAAAAAACTTTAACGAAGGAAAAAATTAGCGACGAATGTAATCCGTCTTCATTTTAATTACTTAATAACGGAATCCGTCTCCAAATATTTTTCCAAAAGAATAAAAAAGAAATCTTTTTCAATTTGTTTTTTTTTTTTTTTGCAATGGAAAAGTCAAGGTCCGTCGCTACAGTTAATAAACTTAGCGACGGTTTGCAAAAATTACAACAATTACTTAAATAAATTAATAATATTTAAATGAATATTTTAGTGACGAAATCTGTCTCTAAATTTTTTTCGTAAATTTTTCTTTAATTAAAAATAATTCAAATAAATACTTAGGGACGGAATCCGTCTCCAAAGGTTATCAATTTTTTTTGCGTAAAAACCATTATTTTTTATAAAAAATAATAAATTAATTCATCAAATTGATTCTAGCGACGAAATCTGTCGCAAAACAGTTTTTTTATTTAAATAATATAATAAGGACGGATTCCATCCTTAAGTTATATTTTTTCTCCATTAAAATACGTTTTTTGATGTTCATACATGCATACTTATTATATATGATGATAGATATAACATGCTTACACCGAAATAAATAAATTGGTATAATAAAAAAAATTCTAGATTTAAAACTTATATTTTGCTAAAATTAGGATTGATTACATTACAAACTATGTTTAAATATTAATAATACATAAAAATTCATAAATCAAGATCAAAACTATAGTTTGAAGAGATTCATATAATATTATGATGTTCTTGAACAATAAAACAAGTTTTGAACAAGTAAAAAGGGTTAAAATCGTGTTTAGGGTCAGATCCGACACTAAGGAATTTTTAAAGAAAATAATATAATGTTGAAAAGGAATTTTTTAGAGACATAATCCGTTGTCAAAGGTGAATTTTATTTTTCAAATTTCAAATAAAGAAATTTAAAATTTTCAATTTTGAATTTTGAAGAATTATAGAAACGGGAATCTGTCGTTGAGTTGTTTTTTTTTTGTTTTTTTTTTCTCCACTAAGATGCATATTTTTTTTATGTTCATACATACATATTTTTCATATAAAATTGTAGTCTTCGTATGCTTACACCAAAATCAATGTATTTGTATTGATAAAAGCTTTTTAGATTTAAAACTTGTATTTTGATAATTTTTGAGTAGATTACATTATAAACTATGTTTAAACACTAATAATGTGCAAAAATTCATTAATTAGTATCAAAAACTATAGTTTTGAACTCAAAACTTTTTAAACACAAAATTTCAGGTAAATTCAATTTATTTTTTTTGGTTTTTGATAAATATCGATTATTTTTAAATTAATTGGTTTTTTTAATAAATGCATTTAATTCATCTATTAACATTGATGATGTAGGATGCGTTTTACGAGAAATTTAAGCAGATGCCCGAGTCACAGGTAGATGAGATTATGGATCCCGAGACATCGCAGCAGCAACTTACGGCCGCCACTACCTAGACGTATCTCGAGGTTGTTGGTATGACGAAGAGGAGAGTGTACGGTCTTGATTCTGTTGTGAGACGATATTATCCTAAGTCCGTGCTCAACAGGCGTTCAGGACTTAATCTCCTTCTTCTTATTCTGTGCCTGAGGATTATTATCGGCTACAAGATGAGATCGTCAAGCTCAGAGAGACCGTCGCCACACACCAGGATGTCTACATTTTCATGCTTCAAACACAGCAAGATGCCTACACTTCTTTTCAGCGGACGATCGTCGGCCAACAGGAGAAGACGAGCATGCTACAACAGCAGATGTCACTTCTCTTGCCATTCCTTCAGCGACTTGTCAGGCCGAGGTCAGGATCAGTTTGTCTCGATTTCCTCCTTCGTCAGAGATGCATGTCCTCCCCATCAACGGGACGTTAGATTAGCAGATCATTGAAGGCCTTTATGTATTTGCTTGCATTTTGGATTGTAATAGACATAAAACAAGGATCTGTATTTTTTCTGGTTTCAGTAATTTTCAATTATTTTTTTAAAAAAGAAAATACCGAGGGTTAAAAAAAATAGAATCAGAATTTCGTCACTAAAACTGACTAATTTCTTTTTAATAAAAATTAACTAAAAAAATATAGTGTAAATAACTAATAGATCATTTTTTTGGAACTTATTTAGCAAAAAGTCACCCCCAACTTATTAATTAGCATTGATTTTTTTTCTTTTTAAAAAGAAAACGAGCAATCAAAACATATCAAATCACTCCATTTTAATTGTTGGCGAATCCCAATTATATCTTCTCCTTTTCATTATTGATTTTATTCCCTTGATTGATTTGTTACAATAATTTAGTTGTCCTATAACTATTTTATTTCTCTTAATTCAGAAGTGCGGTGGCATATTTTAGGATTGATATCTAGATGATTAGGATAGTTTTCCTTTCTATTTGGTTTTTGTAACTATTGTAGCAGAATTGTCGGAAGTACCTTCTCCACCTTAGATGTATACATGCGGCACAATTGTGTTCAATGAATGTAATTGAGAAAAAAATTCAATACTCATGTTTTACATGTTCATATTTTGTAATGGTATCAGAATATTTAATTGCCTAAGCATCAGAGAATTGAATTGCCAGAGTATCAATCCTCATGGCTTCTAAAGAGTCAAGCAAAAGCATGGCCATCAATGATGTCTTGCCTCTCTTCACTGGGTTTAGAAAAACTGCCATCAATGGTGTCATCGACCCCTTCTACCTTCGTCCTAGTGATAGTCCAGAGATCAATCTAAAAAGTCATGTTTTAATGGGAGACAAATACACTGTTTTGCATCACATATGATCATGACATTTTTCGCAAAGAACAAACTCGGATTTCTCGATGACACCATTGAAATACCTGATCTAAAGGACCCGATGGATGCATTGCGTTCTCCAGTGGACATATTGTCGTCTCTGACAACGGATGTACTATCGCCTCTGATGGCGGATGTACTGTCGATCCTGGCTATGTACTATCAGCCCCGAAGGAATCACTGTCGTCTCCGACAACGGATGTATTGTTAACTCCTTCCATGATAGCACTAGTGACCGCGACAGGGATAACGATGGACGCATTGTTGGTGACAACGACGATGGGATGACGACGAGAGTTGTCCAAAGTTTGGATTTATTGTCAACGATGGACGCATTGCTAGGAGCACTGTTAGTGGCGACGGTGAAGTGATGACTGTGAGAGTTGTCCAAGAGTTAGCCTTTGTCGTCAACGATGGACGCATTGTTGGAACATTCTCGATGCGAGATGAGGACGAGTGTTGTCCAATAATTAGATTAGGGTTTTATTGTTTTTTTTTTTTTTTTTTGTTAGTGTAATTGATTGATAGAATATTTTGTTTCCTAAATCAAGAGATGTAAAATAAGCATATAAATTGTGATGGTGACTGATTGATAAAAAAATTTATTGTATGACTTATTGGTATATAAGTTTCAAAAATAATTCTCTCAAAATGTATTAAAAACTAATATATTAAAAAGCAAATTATATTTATGGCGATGGAATTCTGCCATCGATATGCTTATTTCTTTTCTAAAATAAAACTATATACTTATGGCGACGGATCCGTCACTAAACTATATTTTTATTTTTTTAATTCAATTTTATTATTTTATTTTGTTCAATTAAAAGAAAAAGAAAATGAATTTAGTTTGGAGACGAAATTCATCGTCAATATTCTTTTTTTTTTTAGGGAAAATTACTATAGCAATGGAATTCCATCTCCAAACTAATTCATTTTCTTTTTTTTTAGTTTAACAAAATAGAATAAATAAAATTCAATTAAAAAATATGAAAAATAAAGGATTAGCGACGGATCCATCGCTAAATTGATCAACAATGAACAAACGTTAAATCTATCTTTTAGCGACGGATTGATTTGCCGTTGTTGATTTTCACGTGATTTGGAGACGACTGGATTTTGTCCGTTTCTAAGATGTTTTTTTTTTTTTTAGTGCCTATAAACATCGTGTATGTTGTGTTTATGTGATTTTTTTTTCTTTATGCATGTGTTGTGCGTGCATTTGGTGACCGAGGCGAGGTGGTTAAGCAGATTGATTTGCTCGGAATCAAGTCGCACAAGCACAAAAAGTTAGGCAAAAGTTTGACCCCTGACAATAGACCATTGCACTCTTCTAAGTTTGATGAGTTTTCATGTGAGGGGAAATTTTAGACAAATATATATGAGTAATCTATCATCAATTAGAATTTTTGAAAGAATTAATTTCTCAATGGTACATGATCGTTTCAATTGTCATTAAATTGTTGTAGCAATCACTTCTTTCACAAATTCAAAGAAACAAATAGGCAAAAATAATATACAGGCAAAAATAATAAAAAGGCAATAGATTCTTCTTATCAATTTTATAGGGTCGAGATTCTTTTATCAATTTACTTTTAGTAGCACGACATAGAAAGACTCGATTAGAAGTGGTGGAACATAATAATATTGCTGCAGAAGCTATGATCTGGGGTGCATCTAAATACAGACCCCTATCAGACCTATGTACAGAACTATATGATCTAGGCCCAATACAAATAGACTAATTATATGTTGTCAATCTTTTCTTTGCTATCCGCCTTAATAAAAAAAATCCAAAAAATAGCAATAAGTAAAACACAAGTTTCTGTTATAATGTGATTATGTGATGGTCGGGATGATTGTTTATCCAATCAAAATATTTCATACAAATTGATAGAGGATAATGGGATGATATTGGAGTGTTGGGTCAAAATTATAGTACATCTCGTGCTTACCGTGTATAAAAAACATGGATATTTTTATAATTTTATATGAAATAGTTTTTAAATAAAATAATTCAACAAACAATTTTTATGAGAGATCCAAAAAGAATAACAAATTTTGCAATTCTATTGTGTCAAACATTATTGTATCATATTGTATTTTAGATAAGATATAATGAACAATAAAAAATTAAAAAAAAATTAGAGAATCTAATATGAATGACTAACGTCTTTGTTTAGAATTTGCCATAGGTAACCTATCGAACGTCCTATCCGGAATAGATACCTCTTGATTACTTAATGATAATCCCTGTTATCCATGTAAAATAAAGTGATAAGAGCAAACCTAGTGGAGAAGACATACGGATTGTCAAATCCATATAAATGGCCATTGTTCAATTTTTTTATACTTCAATATACAATTTGTATAGCTAAAATTTAGTTTTAATTATTTTTATAGTCAGTGCACAACAACCTGCATAATAATCAAATTTGAGCATCAAAACTAAAATTTGACATTAAACTATTAAACAATCAAAACTAAATTTAAATATTTGTGTATTATTCATTATCAAATTATAACTATTTATAAACAAAAATGCCTATCTCCCTTGACTTCCTCTACGAAGCAAAATGGCATAGCTGTCAATGTAAAATTATGCTAGCTAGTTCTGTAGATTGGATGACGAGCATGCTGTGATCAGCTTGCAAGTTGCATACTTAGCCATTTTGGATTTCCACCAAGCACCGACCCTTTTCTTTCTCCAATTGCTTGTTCGTTGAACTTGAACAGTCACATCCCTTGGAGCAAGGAGCATTTGGTCGAACATCGCATCTTCCAATGCAAAAAGCTGAGCTATAAGAGAATTCAAGTTCATGTATATTTGTTATGATCTCCGTACCTTGTATGCAGTAGTAACTAGTTTCTGCTTCGTACCAAGGAACGGCAAAGAAAGCCAACCCAGTGACAGCCTCAATCACAGCAATCACTGTTTTTCGAGTCCTGCAATTGAAGGGGCGGCACTTTAAGCCGACAGTATACAGAAACGATACAACAGTTGATCCTTTTTAAGAGGCTGTGTCTGCAAGCACTATAAATAGATAGGAAGGTATTCAACTTAACTTTTCCACTCACAAATTCTGACATATATCCTTAGGCATGCGAAAGTTACATGAATTGACTTGCACAGCTAGTCAGCTAGCAAACAAAAACAAACTAGCTTTCAACAGCTGATGTCTCATTCTTCTCAAAATCTACAAGTGAAATATTCCCGCAACTCAAAGCTTTCACTGGCCGTAACAGCAGGACTTCGGTTGAGTGACAGAACACACTACAGACCAGCTTCCTTCCACAAGAAGCTCGCGAATAACAAAGACAAGCTTCTTGTCATCCGACTTTTTTGAAAGAAAATATGCTTGTTGGTGTACCGGAATTCGTGTTGTCAACAGTGGGTTTCTTTCGCTTGCTTGAAGAACTCAAAGATCCTTCCACTAACAAGTGGAAAAGTACAATGCAATTTCTCAGGGAAAATTACAGAAAATATGAAAAGAAAGCAGCGAGAAAACACATCTACAGAGAAGTTTTTTGTATCTAAACAGCATACGAAACAGATAAACAAGCAAGGATGATAATTAACTACACTCAGCGAATGAGAACAGACAGCAGGTCACCTCAGGATTATCAAAACCCATTATGGCCTGAAGCTCAAGGCAGGCGAAGTTTACAACAATGTCTGTATTCTCCTTTAATTTCAAGTTCAATCTTTATCGTCATTACGTTTCTGATATTCTACTGCCCAGGAAATTCCTTTTCATCTTTTGCCGCCCCTCTCGTTTGTTTCATCACGAAGTCCTTGTATAGCATAACTAAATTGTACAAACCTTCTGCTGTTCGATTGAGGACGGGTTACACCGGACCCAATTTAAAAATAAAAAAAACCCAGGAGTTCACAGTTTTCAAAACTCAAAAATGATGATAGCAAAATGCCGGATAAATCTACCCCATAAAGCTGGTTTGTGCATATAAGAAAAAGCCAATGCATGAAGGTTCTCTTGATTCTTTCATATTTTCCTTTTAAAAATTGAAACGCCTTTTCATTGCACGCACCATATAGCAGGTATCAGATTATCAAAAATCTAGATCAGAAGTAGACCAGAGTGAAGCTCCAGTACCTTGCCACTCCCACACCACTTTCTGCTCGCCTTTCACGATCTTAGGATAACGATCCACCCGTGAATCTTCGTCCACCAATTCTTGAACCTATTATATAATCCAGAAAAGATTTATCATAACCGGCAAAAGAGATCGGCAGCATCGCACCGCGACCACATTCAGGGAAATACTTCAACAGTAACAAAATAGAAAGCATTTGTCTCCCAAAATAGTTTCAATGAGAATACAGAACAATTTTGTTATTCTTGCCCCTAGCAACAATACATGTGAGGCAACCTATGCCATTCATACCCAAATCTAATTTTGTACCAAAAGTAATCTCAATAGAGAGGCTACAGAACAGACAGCAAGCATCCTCCATAGAAGATTTTGATAAAAATACCAATAATATGTGAAATACTAATCCTGTTCCGAGCAGCAATACATGTGAAATACCGTCATTCAAATCGAAATCGGTTTTCGTGCTGAAAAACATGGAGCAGTTTAACAGGATTCCATAATAGCCACTAGAAGTCACCAGGCCCAGTTTAAGATGATAAGGATTTTGCCAACCCAGCTTATCTTATTATCTTATTTGCACATCATATTGAATGAAGAAATATGAAGTCACTTAGTTGTGCAGCAGGAGTGCTACTAAGCTAGGCCTCATGAAAGAGCTGTAAATGTGTGAAGCCAAAGATCTGACTTGAACATCGACAAACAAGAAAAAGCGGATGACAGCCGACAAAATATTCACCAACACAAACAAACTCTCAAAGCAATCACCGAAGAAAATAAAAGGAGACGGTTTATAAGTTGAATATAGAATACTTTTCAAAAAGAGCGAAATTCGAATCAGAGCTAAGGTTTGGACAGGGTGAAGAATTCTGCAAGGAAGGATTCTCATTCATCCGATCTCGTTATCAATCATTCAAGTGGTAATTTTATGGTAATCTCATGAATCACCAAATGAAATGCAACAAGTCCATTTCCTTCTGTATGCGGCCCACGAGACACAGGAACTCCAAACACAACTCGATCAAATAAACATAGCAGGTACAATTGCACTTTTCCTAAGTCATACTCCTCCCTCACAAAGTTTCCTCCACAGATCCACCCCACTCATAGCTGAAGTAATGAATGAAACACAGGATTTGTCACAAGTCATTTCTTAAGGGACAGTGATTGTTTTTTCTGTAGGAGTGTCAGATAAAATTCCACTTGTGACATACTATTTCTCAAGAAGATGAGAAGGTTATGAAAATCTTTAAGGAGGTCGCATCATGAGGAACAAAAACATGAAAATCGGAGAAAAAAAAAACAACCCTCCCATGATGCATCAAGGATTACAACATACCACATGGAAGCATTGTGCTTACAATGACCATCAGAACTCGGAATTTGGACATTCATTAGATTTTTTTTATTGTTTCAAGAAAGCTTCAAGTGAAATGGAAACAGGTATTGGTTCTGAAATAACTGCATCTCTATCAATCATATTCAGTTAGTAGGGATACCGATAGTTATGCATCTTTTGCATATTTTCAACTAATCCCAGATGTACAGGACCACAGGTATAAAGTACCCTCACCTTAACCAAAATGTGAGGGAGTTGAAGGTCGAAAGGTTGGAATTATTACAAGTGATACATGAGTGGATACCCAAAGGAAAAAGGGTAGCAGTAATAAATATAGGTAGGACAAAGCAATAAGGGAGAGGAATAATGACTAAAGCACCCCGCAAAGTGAGTATTACCTTTTTCCAAAGTACAGGATCCTTCCTTTCTCTAGGAGAAAGTAGATGATCTCGTAGCCTAGAGCAAACAAGCCAAGGTTCTCCACCATTTGCGTTGTTTGACATCAAGGCCCTCTCTTCGAGAATTTCACAAACCTATTATGCACAAGAAAATGACCGCAAAATTTAAAAAGCAAGAAAAAGAAGCTGAAGTACAAATGAGAAGCTAATAAATACAGAGCGGAATTCAGTAATGAAGAGCATACTCCATCATATGTAAAATACTTTGGTTGTTTTCTAACTAGACTTAAAACAAAACAACCAAGGTATCTAATTTGAAATACCAGGACTGCTGTCTTCAGGCTAGTATATATAGGAAACAATAGGCTTCATGGACGATTTAATCTCCACCGTTTATTCCTTGACTTAATCGTACGGCTACTATTAGAACATACAAATAAAGATATTTATCCGTTATAAATAACAAAATATCTCATCATCATATTACCATGTCTGATATAATCCACAATGAACTCAAGATCGTGAACTATATTAAGGTTACAACCAGTAATAAATGCATACCGGCTACAGCTAGATGATTACATTATCGAACTCCAGAAAACTAGCATGATTCACAGACTAAAGAACATACTACAAGAACTCAACGACATAGAATGACAGAAGCTTTTGATATGAGGGGTCCTCTAAAGCTAGAAGGAGAGATGCATCGTACAGACCTGCTGATAAAGCTGTTCAGCTCTCTTTGACAAGTAACATCTTCTACGGACTCTCAACAACAAAAGTATGCAACTCACGAGCTGTAAATCTCAACATCACCAACAATCATTAGGAGTTCGTG
>JAOVYX010017933.1:0-21174 GCA_035668315.1 Drosera spatulata | reverse complement strand
CCTACAAATCGAATACATAGACTTTGGTTGCTGAGCTTTTAGCTCACGGTTATGTGTTTTATTTGCAGATCCATCACAAGCCAATGTCGAAACGATAGAGTAAGATTTTATGCATATAGTTATTTATCTCATTGTCGGATATGTAACAAATGCCCGTTGGGAACCACTTGTAGGCAACACAACATTGTAATGTAATAGGGATTGTATATTATCATCTGGAATTATAATATGTATTGATTAGGTAGCCTTCCTTAACTTCTATACCTACAAACCCGTTTGGGTTGATTGACCTTGTCATGGATTGGGTCTATGACGACATAACATCACGTATCGAGCATGCCGGATTTCGGGGCGTTACAACAATATCCTGAAAATCATTCAGATGCTCTGCTACACTGCGGCCGTCTCTGACTGCAACTTTACTAGCTTCCGCATCATGGAAGATTTATTCATCGCAGCCTTTCTCTGATACATTGTCTCGAGGTTTTCCCATAGGAAAAAAAATCGACGTCGTTGGTCACATGTTGGAAGACACTTTGGTCGATATATTATCTGATCACACCAACAGGTTTGTGCTGCAGCAATGCCCAAGCTTTCTCCTCTTTATCAGCAGGCTTCGTCTTGGACACAATCGGCTCGTACAAATCCTTACAATAAAGGATATCCTCCATTCTAAACTTTCACATCGAATAGTTCGATGAGGTCAGTCGGATCATGCCACCAACATATGCCCCTTGTACAAACTAGCCTTCTTTATTCTTTGTTAGTATGGTCATTTTCGGAATGGGCTCATTCCCTCTCAATAATACCACGAATAATCCCAATCCAAACCAAACAAATAACTATTCTTTCAATGATATGCATATTCCTCCCTCTTCATGAATGATTTTTTTTTTTTCTCATAATCATGAAGCCAGCTGCAAGAAACACATTAGTACTACGCTTTTACATTATATCGATCACCTGGATATATAATGCCGCTTTGATTATCGCCTCCACTTAGCAACACACAGTAGGTAGTTTCCACATGCCTGTACAAGAAAAAGGCGCAAGTGTTCACATCGGAGCCATGGAAACTCACCACAATTTGTTACAGTTGGTCTCCCATTTCTCCTTCATTTAAGCAAATCATTACTGGATTAGTCACTGTCTCATTGCTGACAGAACTCTTCACATAATGTGAGATTGTCTCACTACATGGTAAATCAACCCAAGAGATGCCAATGTCGATCCTTCCCATGTCTAATTGCATCACAAAAGGAAATCGAACATTCTCGTTATTCCTAGTCTTTCATCAATGTAGTGAAAGACCAATACTTCGCAGCAACTAAATTTTATACCAGTCAGTCAAGTTCAAAGCAATATGTTAAAAAGTATTAAGCGACTCAGGACATTAGGGTCACCTTCCAACGCCAAAGCTGCGAGACTCCTGCCTCGGCAAATGTATGTGTTGTAATATATTTCAATCATAAATTTATACTTATACCAAGTAACTTGTTACTACACAAAAAAGTACTCCAGTAAAAAGGACTAGGCATGATACTCTAAGCCACAAAATTCTTTAAGCTAGAACGACGCGTGTAAAAAATGTTCGAGCTGGATACGCTTTGGCAGCTAGGCGTCTCCAATGACATCTTTAGACCAGAGCAAACATATTGAACAAAGCATATGTCTGTTCAAAAGAGATTTGGAAGGTGATGCAGTAAAAATAGTTCTGTTTCATGGTGTTTCCTTCTTCTTCTTCTTCTTCTTTTTCCCTGAAGTGTCCATATCTGGATTCGAGCAAGGAGAAAGGACCCAAACGGTTCCTCACCGATAATTCCTTCGTCTACCAGACTCAAACCTAAGAAGAACCATTCCGCTAATACTGTATTGATTTTCACCACTTTAACAACCATACCAAATACTATCACCAAAAGCGTTTTGAGATCGATCAAAGCAGAGTAGCAGACTGCAAACAATACAAGAAAAAAATAATACGAGGCTACGAGCTCATTCTAGAGAAGAACGGAACCAACTTTTGACAACATAGCGAGAGACGAAACCGCCATTGTAAACTGTGATCGAGGATCGATCTCAGCGAAACGATCTCCATCATCGATTTCAGCATAGAAACTCTAGTTTGACCACAAATCAAGTACAAGAAGTAAGCGTGTTAACGGAATTAATTAGTTGGGTTGAAAATCAAAACCAAAATCATCTAATTTTTTCAGTTTTTAAATGATTTTGTTTGTATGATTTTTTTAACGATTTGTTTACAGATTCATTTTAATAATTTGAGATTTTAATTATATATATGTTTCATTAAAATAACTTTATAAATTTTTATTATATATATTTGTAAAAATAAATTAGATATATCGAGTTAAAAAACGACATAAATTATACTAAAAATATATGACCAAATGATTTTCTCATTAACCAAATAAAAAAATTTGACCAAAAAATAAACAATATGACTCAACATTTATACTTCCATTTTTAACAAAATAAAAATAAAAATAAATAAAGACAATATATTATATTATCTTAGGTTTAAAATACTATAATGTGTTTGATATTTAAACTTAACAATCTTATATAAACTAATTACGATAATTAATTTTAAACGATTCGATAATCAATCATAAATGATTCGGTTAAACGATTTGCCATCTTCACGGTTCGTTTCGGTTTTAAATGATGGTTTTATTTTGTAAATCCAAACCGAACCATTTACTAATCAATTCAATCGATTTCGATAACGCTTCAATAATCAATTTCACCTTCGATTTTAACATACTTAATAAGAAGAGATCAATCAGAACTCGAAGGTGTAACAAATGGAATCGGCGCCGCCGCGATGGGAGCCGCGGAGGCGGTGGCTGCGTTTGTTGAGACCCAATTGAGGTTTTGAAAGGCCCATTTGTAAAGGCCCAATCCTTTGAGTGCTTATCAATTTAATCATATTGGGAGTGACTAATGGAACTTTAAAAAAAGAGAGCATGGTTATCAATTGTTGTGATTGATGAGGTCTCATTGATTGGGTTAGGTTAGATGAATGTGTATGTAATTGGATGCTTCTCGGATGAGTCCTCGGTGTTATGAGCTAATTTGCATTGATCATAGTTTGAGATACAGTTTTGTATCGTTGAACCTATCAGGATACCATGAACTTGCATTCGTTGATGCTAAATGAGTGATTAACTTAGTTTGACAAGAAACAAAGGGTGCTATACACGACTAGTTCTTTGAGCATGATTTTCCTCATTATCATATATATATAATAGAGCATCGGGACTGCGATTACATAAGGAACGGGCATTTCATAGGATGAAACCCCGTCTTGATTCATACATTATACATACAACTGATGGGAAATTACTCAACCAGATACTAGTATATTATAGTACATGTCAGCATTGGTGAAGCACTTATGGCCTAAAGTTATATGATCGTCCTTGATTGAAGGAGTTCTTCCGTGCCATGGCCAAGACCGTCTTGTCTGCGACTATGAAGAACGCAGCTCCGGCAACTGCAGTTGACATAGAAATCAATTAGCCGTAACAAACCCGACGAAATAACTAGTACAATTCTGTTACAAGTATGCATTCTCACCTGTAGAAACTATAAGAGCCTGAGCAGTGTGATTAAGACTTGCCCTTGCCCATGGCATCATTCTTGCACTTGCCAACTGCGATTCAATATATAGGTAGCACAAGGATATCATATGTATATGGGTGACTTGCATTTTATAGAACTGAAATCGTCGACATTTCATCAGCGATGAATTAAAATTAACTTCGATAATGATTAGTTAGTGGACTTACAGTTGGGACAGCAGTTGCAATGCCGGCAAGAACAGCAGCTTTCGCTCCAGCAACAACTCCCTCTGCATGAATCGAAAGGATCACTTGCATAGAAATCAGGAGAGTTTAAGGCATCAACGTACTATAGTTAAGATCATATGTATAGATAGATTTCACAATGCCGGCGTTGATTTGCAAACTTTTGACAATGTATACCATGAGAGCAACGTTTGGCAACGGCTAGTCTCTGATCAAGGGAAGCCAAGCTGCAGGACACCTCCAAAGGAGTTTTACCAACATGGTTCGACATTTTCCAAGAAACAAGAGCGCAAGATCTCGAGTCGGTGACAAAGATGGAGATGATAGTATGGTGATTATGGATGCATAATGGTGAAAGGAACTTCTGATTTATGGGAAGTTTGGTGTGTGATGATCAGGTGCTGTAGCCTGTAGAGTGGAAGAGTTTGATGGTTTTTGGTTTAGAGTCCCTTGTTTTACAGTTGGTTCTTTTTGGTCTGTTTTGTTTGCATTGAAATTGGTGATTGAAATTGTGTTAAACTATAGAACTACCTTCGTACGATAGGCTTTTCTCCTCAGCTGATTTAATTCAGTCTCACCTACGTTACATGATTTTGGAATGCACGTCATGATACTGATTATTCCCTGGATGCATATAGTGTAAATCTTCGGATATGTGGATCTGTCTGCCAAACCATTGATCCAGGTGAACAAAGATGTATTGCAAAATGGCTTATAAATGGCTCAAAATAAATGGTTTGTTTTCACATATTTTAATTATAACAAATCAGGTCTTGTTCACCAGAACATCGATTTGAGGAAGAAATTCCCGGCTCAAAGAACCTGCTTTCAACGAAAACCCCTTCTCGAAGAAGCGTGACTATCCAGTAGAATCTCGTTACCCTCCTGTGTGGTTATGGGCGCGGGCTTACTTTCCACTTTCTTACTATGTAGCGGGGCAGCAAGCAAGTGAATGTGATCCCGCCCTCCATCATAAAGGGAATATTCTTTTAAAGGTTGCCAAACCAACCCTAAGGCCTATGATAGGCTTGAGTTGCCTTTCCTTCTAGCTGTCATGGCCAAAGACGGTTTCTCTCCCAAATGGTGTTCTCTTGTAGAGGCTTGTCTTGCAAACTGTTGGTATTCTATTGCTTTTTTGGGAGGATTGAATGGCTATTTTCAGTCTTTCGTGTCATTTATCCCATCAAGTGAGATCGACTATGATTATTAAATATTCGAATCAATTAAATTATCTATGATTTTTATTATTTATAATTTCGAACTATGATGATATTGAATATTCAGATACATCAATAAACATAATTTTCTTCACATACATCATGTTACACATTGGCCATGGCTCATATACAGAAGAAATTACTCTGATTAAATATGGGGCGCCCATCGAACTAAAACTATTTAACGGTCTATTTGGAATATCTGTGTCAAAAGTCACTCTTTTTTGCTGATTTTTCTGCTTTAGTTTTCCACAATTCCTGCAATTCTTGGATTCACTTTGTGTTTTGCTGTGCAACCATATAAGAGATGCTCTGCTAGTAGCCTAGTACTGACGATAAATAAACTACTCCTATACAGTGCGTAAACTACCTATGGTAAACCGATGGGTGTGAATATTTGGTGTGCTGTGGACCAATGCACCCTGAGATCACAATGGAACATTACACCTGTCCATTAATCAACGGCCTGGATTGCTTCTTGGGGATCTGTAGTTCTTTTACAAGAGATTAGTGTAATACCGGAAGCGTTTAACTAACGTTTCGTATGTCACTAGTCACCGATCCACACTAAGGTCTCAACGAGACTAAAACGCTAAACGTTCTTGACGTTTATAAACAAAAACGTCTTTAGTTATAATAACCAATGAAATGATGACACATGAGCCTTATAAGATAAGCAAACAACCAATAAGCAAATGACAGTTATTCATTATGTGCAAAATATGTGTCAAAGATAGATTAAATTTTTTATGGACGCATGAGTGTATAAATGTCAAACTCTAAACAAGTTAAGAACACATGATCATATATGTGTCAAGCATGTAACAAAGTGTGAACACTTGAGGGGATAGGTGTCAAGCGATTAAGCATTATAAGGACACTAAAAGGGGTACTGTGATGTTATAACACGAGAAATTGACACCTGATATGCATGTGTTTTTAAACTAACTAATTAAGAGGTGATTAATCATATTTTCAAGACCTATAAATATCTTAAGGGTGACCATAATCAAGAACCTTTGGCAAAAACACTTTTTTTTGTCATGAAGAAGAGGTAAGGAGAAAAGTTGGTGTCAGTCAAAGATTAAGGGCTTCAACGTGAACTTTGAGAGTTAATCGACCAAGGGAAATGGCCTCAACGTGCTAGCTCGATGTAGACACCAAAATATGAATTAGTCCAAAAAACATATAAAATTTGATCCAAATCGAAATCAGGTTCGATCCATTTCAATATCTTAGCAAAATCTGAAAATAAAAAAAGAGAGAAAAAAAAAAGAAATCTAATTTCTTTCCCTTTTACACCGAGATCATCTCTTTTCTCAAAGTATGGAGATTCTCACCATTCATTGAAAATCATAATCGAAAGATTTATTGATCTTTTTCCTTAGTTAAAAACATATAGGAAATGAGTGAAAAACTCAATAACTATATCTTGGTACGTAAAAAACAAATATGATTCCAATAAGCGTTTCAGAAACGTTAACATTAAAGATTGAGCGAACATAGTGGAATAAGTCGGAAAAATATCATTAACATGATTACTTGCTTTCATAATCGTAAACAAGGAATCATAAAAAACAGAGAGCGTTCGTTACTTAAAATACACATAGAGAGGATGATTGCGAGTGGTCAAAATTTTGCAGAGCATCAGAACAGATCAAACATATTTCAGAGTTAAGTGCACCATGCGCCAGAGCTGAGTCGAGGTCATGTCCCCTTTTCATGTACATTGTTACCAACTCGCATCATAAAATCATTAAAAATTTATATGGAAAATATTTATAAAACTCAAGTGACGAAAACATAAACGTGTCAATGAGAGTCATCATAAAGATAGTTTGTAAGACATTTGGAGTTTATAGAAACGTAGAACATTGATAAGCGTAAATATGCCATTAAAAGTTACCAAACATATAGTTACCTTCTCAAACTTCTTGAGTTTCTTTCTAGGTTAAGTGAAACTTATGTTCCTTTGTGCCCAACGACCTTCGTCACGTTTTCGAGTGTGGACGTCGGCTTCCGAAAGGTTTGACCTTAAGCCACGGGGATTGCACACCGTCAGTTGATACGGTTTGAGAAGTCGTCATCTAATTGTTCCCAACTAAGAAAGGCTAGATAAGACTTGATATAAAATCCCCAGTTTGCAGGCTGCATTTCTCTCACAAGATTTAAAAAAATAATTATTTTTTAATTTTAAAATCCATCTTTCTAAAAATCTCAAATGTCTTTAAATCTGATGAAAAAGATTACAGCATATAAGCTGTAGTTATTGCACCCCCTCTCACAAGATTTAAAATCTCTACTGTTCAAGATACCACCAGTAATATGGCTTTGTTGTCCTAAAAATCAACCTGCAGCCGTCTAACAGATTCATACGAGTATTGTGTGCACATGAGGATAAGGCCATGAGTTGATCATTATATTCAAAAAGTATAGTATCACCTAAAACTATGCTCAGCTAGTGACAAGAATAAAAGATGATCAAAATTCATGGAGTAAGCTAGCAGCCTAACACTAACATCGTGAGTACCTCAGGTATGCGCACAACAAGGACCAAAAGCTCCGAATTGATCAGTAATCAAAAAGCAAAGTTTTCCCAAAATATTGAACTTTGAACAGCAAGACTCGCAGCACTGCGTCATTGAAGAAAGGATGAACGAGCAGCTAAGAAAAACATCTTGAGCACCGTTTAATCCACCAAGGACTGTTATCGCTGGTCTCGGAATCTGCTACAATGGCTTTGGCAAAGTTGATGACGACCTTCTCAGCTTTGTCTATAATGGTCGGACTCCAGCGTGATCGATGTGCGACTTGAGAGTGCTTCCCTGGCGATCAAAGCAACACCGTCTTTCAAGATTCGGATGGAGGCTAGGGTAGACGAGGAGCTCGAGATGAACCCCGTCGAGATCGGTTTAGAAGTGCTCTCGAAATGAGCAAAGAGGGAAGACGAGGTTGCTCGAGACGAGTCGAGCTCTTTAAGATGTCTAATGAGATAGGGATCGATGTCTTTATATAGCTACGGGAGAGATTTTGAGAAGGTAATGAGATCGATTTGAGCATAGAAAATAAGATCAAATCCTTCTAACTAAGAAAAAAATCAATCAATTTTTTCAATGTTTTTAGGTAGACAAGCAGGTTATGGGGGCAACGTTTAGAGAGCATACAAAGTCATGCACCTCTTATGTACATAAGATAATAACTCGACTTTTGATACCCATGTTTGTAATATATGGTTATGTAATAAAACTCTTTATACCCGACCACTTCTTATAATATAAGATTTTTATGTTTGCGAGCGTTTTACGATTTGATTCTCAAGTTTTGAATTAAGTCGCGACGATGACATTTTCATCCAACATGGGACGTTACAAATAGGACCGTTAAGATCCATAACAAGGCTTCTAGAATGGGAATATCAAATCAGATCGTGACCTAAATTCACGAGTTTGACCTTTACCTCGTAAACCAAGCAAATAGAACCTTGGTCGAGCCAGCAAGGCTTCATCTTGGGCCCCTTGAGGCCCAATAACGTAACTCTAGAAACGGCCTGCCAGGCCCATATTCAACTAAACCCACGATCAAAAACAAATACTCCAGACCTCAGAGTCCCTGCCATTTTTTTTTTTCACAGGTTGTCTCAAATCCTCGAACACATTCCCTTCTGTGAATAAGCAGTGCACGTAAGGTGTTCGACGAAATTCCTCAGCGAGCACAGACACCAAAATGGGGGCATGGCCGCTGATTCGTGTTATTGTAAAAGTCGGAGCTCCTATACTTGGCGGAATGTTTGCTCTTTAGCTCGCCACTTCGGTCACCATAAGCGCGATACGTCCTATTCTTGAAGCTCAAAGGGTATGTAATTCTTTACCTCTCAAATGTCTTCTCCTGCTTTTTTATGAGTAGTGTTAGTGATTGCGGTAGTTGTTGGATTCATAAGTAACTTGGTGTATTGGGTTTGACGTTTAAGGGCGCTCGTATAGCATATTAGGATGCAAATAATATTGGCTCTCTCATGTAGGGAGCTATTTTTGGGCCTACACATCGATATGCTTTAGTAAGATAACACTGGGTACATGTGACGGTTAGTTCAAACATGTTTGGGTCTCCTCTCTAATAGCTTGTAATTACACGAGTTTCACTTCAAAACCTAATTGGCAATAGAAGTGCCATATTAAATAAATACAGACGTGAGATTTCTCAATATTCCAATCTCGGTCTCTTTAACATAGAGTCTTCTGCAACGTGTTTGAGTGTTTGGTGAATATGCTTTATTTAGCATTGTAAACTGAACTATTTGTTGGGCATTACCTTGGAGTGAATTTGATCAAGCAATGTCACATCCAGTATAGCTTTATGATACATGTATTGGCTACAGTCAATGTGTGCGAGCTTGTCCCACAGATGTATTAAAAGTGATCCCATGGACCGGATGTAAAGCTAAGCAACCCCACGAAAAAAAGGATGAGTTTATGTTAAAAATTCCAGCTTCCGCTTTGAGCCATGTAATGTGTCCTTGAACCTATCATGTTGATCATGTAAGAGCCGTGGTTTGAGTGATTTATCTTACATGTTTGTTACAGAAAAAAGTGGCCACACCTTGTGAGGCATGTAAGGGGAGAAGGTTTTATGTCTGCAAGCTTTGCGAAGGCAATAGTATGATACATTGGTCTCCTTTGTGTAATCCTATCACGATCAACACCTGTCTGTGTCCTACGTGTGATGGTCGACGGTTAGTCTTCTCTACTCTTCTCTTCTCTTCTCCCTTTGATGCATCTACAGCTCGACTAAATTATGAGCAAAATCAACAAGCTTTTGCCGTGTATGCTAAAACCTCGTCCATTTTGTATCATGTCTTCCATGTATGCTGAGTAATGCTTTTGCCATGAGATCCTGACATTTTATCATATCAGTACGGCGTTTGTTGATTTGAATTTTGCTTGATTGCTTCCTGTTATAAATAACAGAATCCAACGCTGTCTCAACTGTCTCGGCAAAGGCTACTACTGATATGCAATCTATCCCACATTTGTGAACTGCTATCTCCCAAGATGTTGATGTTCACCTAGGTAAGAAGCTGGCGCTTTCCGCTCCAGACATTTCCATCTCAGCCAGGAAAGCAAGGAATTTGTGACGCATGCTTGAACAACTCTTCTTAGGACACATTCGATCTGCTTCTTGTTCCACTAGGCCGTGAATTGCAATCATTGGAGCTTGGATGACAATCGCTTTGGACTTTCAGTAGGATCTCAGTTGTGCAGAGGTCACAAAGATGCTTCATGCTATATCAGCTTAGATGGATCCTTTGTGCTGATTGAGTTAGAACATGTATTACTTGAAACCGACACATTCGATCTGCTTCTCCTTCCACTAGGCCGTGATTTGCAGTCATTGAAGCTTGGATGACAATCGCTTTGGACTTTCAGTAGGATCTCAGTTGTGCGGAGGTCACGAGGATGCTTCATGCTATATCAGCTTAGATGGATCCTTTGTGCTGATTGAGTTAGAACATGTATTACTTGAAACTGACACATTCGATCTGCTTCTCCTTCCACTACGCCGTGATTTGCAGTCATTGAAGCTTGGACGACAATCGCTTTGGACATTCAGTAGAATCTCAGCTGTGCGCAGGTCACGAAGATGCTTCATGCTATATCAGCTTAGATGGATCCTTTGTGCTGATTGAGTTAGAACATGTATTACTTGGGTTTCATATGTTCGCATGCTGGTTATAAAATCATCGGCATTGCTGTTTTTAAATACCAAATGTTTGCTACAAAGCAGTGCATTGTCAATTTGTCATTCTAGAATTCTTACTAGTCTAACCCTGTAGGATTCACGGGACAAATATAATTTGATTCAACAATTATGAGTTATTGGAGAGGATAGATATTAAGAGTAAATCTAAAATTTAATGTGATTTAAAATAATTTGTTGAAACATATGTATTTATAAGATATATTAAAATTTATTTTAAGTTTATACAATATTTATTTTATTCTGAAAAAAATATTATTATCTGATTGATATTTCGTCACATCTTTCAATCATGGGAATGAAAAATCTAATACTTCAATTTTAACATGAATGATGTATATTAAAAAAATGATTAAATTTAAAAATATCCCATCTAAAATATGAAACTTTGAAAAATATTTGAATAAATTATTCATATGATAAAAAGACTAAATCTTAAGGAAAATTAAATGTATAAATATCCCATCCGGGTATAGAGCACTTTCGTAGTAGATGTGGTGGATAAAATCAAACGTTATACTGTCGACTATGGTACTCCAAACAATTCGACTCAAACCGGTAAATTTCTGTAACTTTCTAGCTCGCAATAGCATTAGCATTAGGATATTCGTCTTCGATTTCGAAAGGATTTGGTGATTTTTTTGTGCTTGGTGTGATTTTTTGGGGAAAAGAGGATGGATAATTAGGGTTCTGTGATTCTTGATATGTTGTTGCAAATTTGTTATTTTGCTTTCATGGGGTTTTATGTTTTCGATTTCTGGATAATGGGTAGTGAATATTTTACTTGCTTGTTGGGGTTTTTAGGGTGTTCTGTAGTTTATTTGCTCAACTTAATCAGTGTCAAAGGTTCCGTTGTTGGTTTTCTACGTGCATAGTTAGTCTTGTTCGTGTTTCGCACTCCACTTTCGCATAGATCGAGCTAGGTTCTTTTAGGAACTATTGGCTAAATATGCTCAGTCGCTTTCCATTTTATGTGTATAATGTCTTCACTGATTTATTAGGGGACCTGTGAGTGTTGTGGGTGTAGCGTTGTAAGATTGAGCTTTCGGTAGAGTTGTTACTGGAGATTCTATATTTGTGTGGTATCTTAGCAGGAGTGACTATGACTATGAGTCATGTTACGAGTTTCAGTGATATTATCCCAAAATGTTCGGCCTTAGGTATGGGATGTGCTAGTGTATATGTTTTCTATGTGTGATGATGCATATCTAAGGACTAAGAAGTGATATTCCTGTGTCATTATGCCACAGCTTGAGTTGGCTCATCGAAGCTAATCAAGGGCCCATGTATCAGTATGGTATGAGTAAAATATCTCTTAGGTGTGGGAGACCAATAGTTGCGTGGCTCAATCAGTTACATGATGCCAGTTTGCCGGGGTTATTTCCTTTGCTGATCACTATGTGTTTTCACTGTGTCGTCATCACCCAAATATTTTAGGATGTTATCTTTACAAGTGTTGAAGCGGTTTTATCTATTTATGGTTGTTGTGCTGAAGGAATAGAAGAGTAGCATGTTTGAAAATTTCTGTGGCAATTTTAGGAATTGAAGGATCTCAAGCAAGGGTGCTACTTTACACTAGTATGATGTTCCGTATCTTCAGTTCATGCCTAGGTCGTATTTTCAGGAATTGGCTTTGGGGTTTTGTAACTATTGTATTTTCATAGATAAGCCAGTTTGTGTTACTAGTTCTGCATTGTAATTATTATCTTACATCTGCGAGTCTTCTATGCATGGGTGTGTGCTTTGTGGATGTATCTTCCATACTCTATTCATCAGCATTTGCTTCTGTATTGTTGCTTTAGAAGATTTTTGGTGGTGTTACTCATTTCCTTCTTGATTGTGTGTTGATGAAGGTACCTAAAGAGCTTGCAGTTTGTTAATTTAGCGGTATGTCGAAGAGGACATGGGATAGTTCTTTTTCCCGTGAAAGGTCTAGGAAATCTCAAGTTCCTTGTAGCTCACGCCATGATAGACACACAACATCTAATTTTCCGAACAACAAGGACAACATGAAACAATGGGAAGAGGCAAGGTGCCCGGTTTGTCTTGAGCATCCTCATAACGCCGTTCTTCTCATATGCTCATCATCATATGACAAGGGCTGTCGTCCTTACATGTGTGATACCAGCTATCGTCACACTAACTGTTTTGATCAGTTCCGGAAGTCCATCGCAGAAGCTCCCTCGGATGCAGCCTTACATGATATGCCTGGAAGCTCACGTGAATGGAAGACTCAAGATGAACCGCCCGCTCCCGCTTTTTCTGGTTTCCATAAGTTGCAGCATAAGCTCACATGCCCACTTTGCCGTGGTCAGATCAGCGGCTGGATCGTTGTAGAGTCTGCGCGTTCATTCATGAACGGTAAATCAAGAAGCTGTGCACATGAGACATGCGACTTCCGTGGTAACTATGCGGATCTGAGGAAGCATGCCCGACAAGTACACCCTCGGGTCCGACCTTCTGAGGCGGATCCTGAAAGGCAACGGAGCTGGAGGAGAATGGAGAGGCAAAGGGACATCGAAGATGTCATGAGCATGGTGCAGTCCTCAATCGGAGATTACTGGGATGACGAAGTCGTCTATCCGTTAGATGTTGAGGTTCAGTTGACCCTTTTCCTTCTTGACCAAGTCTTCCAACCTACTACTCGTTCGAGAAGCAGTAGCCGGTATGGTTCCTCAAGACCTAGGTCATATGGTCGGGTCAGCAGGAGACCGAATCGTGACTGGGGAGAAAGCTATGACACATATACTAGTTATGTTCCTAGAAGGGAGTACTATGAATCATCAGATGGTAGTTATGTTGCTCATGAGATGGTGGATTCAGGCCTTGGAGGCCGCGTGTGCGCAGGGGAACCACACCACATGATCAGATTTAAATGTCAAGGATCTCAATCGGCATGATACTTTAATTCCTTGTCGTCTGACTCCTCCTTGTTTAATTCCTTCTTCTTTGACTCCTTGGGCAAATGATGACTTGGTCTTTCTGAAAATAAGCGTCTTTGGTGGTCAAGGTAGCTCAAACAAGCTGGAGTAGGAGATGAACAAATGCAGCTATTATAAGCATTCTGGTATATCGATCCGAGCTCTAGATTAGTTCAGTTCAATTCAAGCTTTTGGATTCTTTCAATGAAGAGTACCAGAACTTGAAATACTGGATAGAAGTTTGATATGTTGCAGAACTATGTGATTCAATTCGGCTGGTGTAGGTCGTCTTTCTCGAATTTGACCTGTTTAATCTGTACTTCGATACAATCTCTTTTATTGTTTTTCTTCATAGCTAACTAGACGAGGATGGATTACGTTGCTTTAAGTGGCTCGTCTTTTGTCATGTGCCCCTACAGGAACTTAATCGCAGATATCGTCATGCATTTTCGGTGTCATTTGAACGAACTTTGCCAAAAAAATTGATGTATTTAGCCATGAGTAGGCCTAAATGGCAGCCAATTATGAGAAACATGGAGTATGGGGCAATTTTAGGTCGGCTTCAACATGTTCAAATGGTCGAGTTAATCTTATCATTGATCTTTGGACTTGATTCTTGAATTGTTCCGTGTTGTATGTTCCTTTTTATATTTTTCACGCTCTTTCTCCACTTGAGTAAAATATAGGATTAACGAGTTTGAAGCCCATATGTGATAATGATCTTGCAGTATTGACAAGGCAAAAACGGACTATTTTTAAAATTAGTTAACATAGCTGTAGCAATTATTTTCAACACAAGTAAACTTGTCCTATATCTTATGAAGAAATTTCAGTAATGAAAGCATCAGTCTTATGTACGTGAAGTATTATTATTGCATCCACAATAACTGAATTAAAATCAGTTCCCGACACACCCAATCGCTAAATTTGTAATTGAGTTAACTATCCAGTAAAAAAACATGTATCGTTTTCCGCAAATATTCTAACTTACTCTTGTAGCACATAGAGCAGTCTATGACTTCATACAAATGAATACCACTAATCATTTTGAATAAGCTATCGACTCTGCTACTCACCTATCCGTAGAACCCTATTCTCATGATTGAGACCTTCGACTATCTTACCAGATAGATGTATAGAGAGAATAATACCTAGATGCATAATGTCAAATGAATAGATTTCCTTGATAATTGGTTAATACTCTTCTATTTAAGCTAATTATGCGCTTTAACCATAACTACCTAGATAGCTCCATTTACACATTTTCCTCGTCGAACAATGCACAGATCAACTGGAGTTTCTCGATCACCAGACGAGTTCTCAGTGGATCTTTCGCCTACAGCTAATGGTTCCTCTGCGATGCAAGCTCCGGCTTTAGATGAGTTGCCTTTATATGATCCGGTTTCTGAAGTTGATGACGATAAGAAGCATAAGGTCTCTGGCGAAAGAGCTGTTCATCTCATTCCTATCGTAATTTTTGCTTGTGCCTTGTTGCTTTGGCTGAGTTCTCATCCTATAGCACGCGTTGATATCGCTTGATTCCTATGGCTATTGCTTGATCATATTCGAACTCAGAAGTCAATTAAAATGATCATGTAAAGTTCTATTGCATCCCGGTTTAGCTTCGTGTAATGATGGAGGAATATTTGGTTATCAAACCCATCATTGACATAGTGCAATACATTCCGAAGTTGTATTACCTTATGATCCATCTGTTGAGCTTAATAGCTTTTAGTAGCATACATGAGCTTGTCGTAAGCAATTCCAATGGTTTGTTTTTGTTGGCTTACCATCATCCCAGTTGTTCGCACTCTCGTAATGATTCATATGTCTCGCATGAATCACATGAGATTGAGACCAGCATATGTTACAGTTGGAGATAATAATATATTTTGATCCATTGATTCCCAATATCTGTTTAAATATATGGTGAGTTGAATTGTTATCCACATTAATGAAAAAAAAACAGTATATAAATATGGACTACTCATAACCCACTACCCTCTATTTTTGAGTTAAAAATGGGTTCATTCACATGGGTAAGTTTCTCAAAATTTGGATATTGACTCTACTCTTCCCCTAAATCCCTACAATATCATCTCATCCTTTTCAACTCTGTCACTTGAGTCTAAGAATAGATGAAAATCGTGGGCTTCATCGGCAAAATTGTATTTGAAAACGAATTATGGCTATTTAGAAATTATGAAAGAAGCGTAACCTAAAACGTTACAGATTGTAACGTTTTATTCATTCACTTGGTTTTCTTTTAGATGTTTCGATAGGAAGGGATTGTGAGAAGGATTGACGCATTTATGATTGTTTGTGAATTTATTATGGAGACGAAGGAAAGGGTTAAGGAGTAAAATTTAGACAACTTTATTTCCGCAACTTAACTCCTCAATTTGAGGATTTTTGGAAGGTAGAGGAGAAAAGTGAAAAAAAAAAAAAAAGACAAAAATAACCCCTCTTAATTTAACATCTTTCCTTATATAATTAAGGATATAAATATAAATTCAAAACATAATTTTTCTTTATTATTAATTCATAAATATAAAAAAATAAAATAATTCAAATATTTTTTTCAAAACTGACAAAAACATAACATATATTTTATTTTTCTTTCCCTTTCTTTACTTAACTCCTATTTACTTCACCTCTCCTCCAGTTAAGACTCGCAGACCCAGCGCAACGGACCAAATTCCTCGACACCAAGCCCGCACCAAACCTTCCCCAACACGCTGCGTTTTGATCCCTCGCCGCCGCCGCCGATCCCTCTCAAATCCCCCAATGGCTACACCGCCGTCGTCTCTCTCGGATCAGTAAGCACTCTTCTCTTCTCTTCCCTTCTCCATTTCCCCTTCCTTCGATCTCCGATTCTCACCATTTTCCCCTCTCCTCAGCGAAACCGCAGCGGCAGCGGCGGCGGCGAAGATGAAGCAGAAGAGGGGCCCGCCGTTCCTCCTCCTCGTTCCCTTGATCTACGCTCCCATCCTTCCCCTCAGTGAGCTCAATTTGACTCCGATTCGAGTTTTCTCGTGTTTGTGTTGGAGTTGTTTGATGATAATTGATTTGATTTGATTTGTGTGATACTTTTAGAGAATGGAAAATGTGTGATTTGCAGTTAGGATATCATTGAGGCATAAGCCGGTGCTGAGGGACCGGTTGTTCACGGCCGTGCTGGCTGGAGCGTTTGTTCATGGAGCTTATTTAGTGTATCCTTTTTGCTGTGTTTGTTATTGATTGAGTTGATTTGTTTTTGGCTGGATGATAGTGTTGATCATGTTGTGGATTCTTGTCTTCATATCTAGGGTTTACTGGTTTAGCAATGTAGTTTCGTGGTTCGTTTTGACTGGTTTCGAGATTGATGGTAAGAATAGAACTAACTCGGTTGATAGATCACATTCTCTATTTGGGGTTTTACAAGCATAAAAAAGGTTGATGATCAGACACTTCTGTCAAGGTTTTTATAGTTGAAATTCAATTCTGGATGGAAAATAGTCTTCCGGATTGCATTCGAGGGATGTGTGCAATTTTCCTCTCTCAAACTAAGGCCTGACATGTGAGGTACTTGATATTTTGTTGGACACTTAGTCCCTACACTGAAAGGCTGTACTGGTGTATTATATGGGACATGAGTAAATGTTGCTCGGGAGGTGTTGAGAGAGAGTTCTGAAGCACTTCAGGTTGTTGTGGCTTACGAAGAGGCTTGCTTCTCTGGTGGTTTGGCTTGATTCCTCTTTGTTGAAGCAGATAGTTTTGGTACTGTATCCATCTCGATAATTTTGCTTGGTTTTTGGCATAAACGATGCAAAACAAAGTGCTTTTGTTATCACGGGACCCAAATTTTGTTTGATTGTTTTTTTCAAATTATTATTTTGTGGATTTTTTGCTCCTCGGTGAGGAAAGATTTGAGGAAGTCTCTCATCTTTGGACATAATTGTTGTTGTCTTGCTTATCCTGAGAGCATACTCGGTTGGAGATACGACATTATAAAGATACTTGGGTGATGTAGAAATCGGTTCTAATCCGAGTTTCCTTTAGGTTATACTGGATGTTGCCCTTATTGTCTATGGACTTGGATGCAAGCATCCCTTTTCATGAATCTACATCCCTTCTGCTCTCGGTAAGAAGTTCGGCCTGTGGATCATACATTATAGATCACGCAGGGTCGTTGTGGACTAGCAGTGTATGACTGATGAGAGATAATATTAGCGCATATGTTCTATTGTAAACAGGTTATTGAGGAAGATATTATGTAAAGTGGACAACATATTGCCTTGCTAGAAAATGAGGGTGTTAACCGTAGAATGTAATCTGGCTTGCTCGTATGATGAGTGTTACACTCTCATTTGAAAATTTCTGATGGCTTGGTAAATGGAGCATCTAAGATACTTATGATAAAAGAAGACGCAAAGCTTAATGTTGAGCTTCCAAGAGAATGTTGTGAAGAAAGTGCCCTTGCTGTGTTCTGTTCGTATAGTGCTTCAGAACTTGTTTTTCGTCGCATAAACTTTTTTTCTTTTTTTTCTTTTTTTTTTTTTTTTTGGGTGTGAGTTTTGATGAGACATGTGATCGATGCATCCAAGGTACTTGGGACGTTCTTGCTCATTTTACATCTCAGGATTCCTATTACTCGTCGAATGTTTTTCTTAAATCGCTATTTTAAGAACTGATCTATATGACATAGAGAGCAAGTAAGCATATGCGGAGCAACTGGACATAATTGGTGGCGGTTCATCGATCTAGAATGTGCAAAGCAGCATCTTGAAGGCTCAAGCTTGATGAGTTGTTGGTCGCATTGCAGGCTCGGTGGACAATATCGTGCTTGTGTGTTTCATACCTTACATAAGATTAGATAGATTAGATTGCTGTTCAGGCTTTGCTCCTGGTTTTAGCTTCTGTTTTTTTTTTTTTTTTTTTTACTCAAAAAGAACTGTTGCTGAACCTCAGATTTTTTTTACTGATGGAATACCAGAACTAATGTTATGAAGCATTTTCGAGTTCGGATCCATCTTTTTTGACGTGTGAACTGCGTACTCCTCAATTGTCACAGCAAATGACAATGATTGCACCACTATGACCTTATAAACTTTGTCATGCCAACTCGCCAATATTCATTTGCTACCGGATAATCGCTCTTAAAATGATTATGAAAGAAAAATGTGCATTTCCTGTATCGATCAAAACTCGAAAGCTAGTTCACTAGCATTCATCACAGAAATGTCATTGCTGTCGTTAGTCACGCATGGTCACCCCTATGATCTTGTGTTAGCTCTCGCCTACTATCACGAGATGGTCGTCGTCTCTGATCAACTCAATGCAATCAATCTCGGCTCCCTCTTGTGTCTCAATTTTATCAGGGCGAACCCCAAATGCCCTTACAGCAATCTCGTTTAGCTCTTCGAAGCTGTCTGGTAGCTGGACCAGTTTACTACGTCCTCCCCTTTTAGGACAACTCATGGTGACCCTCGACGGGCGATAAGCCCCATCATTTCCCATGAAACTTGATCGTAGCACACCAGAGAATACCGGTGCAGATTGTTTAACGTGGGCGGCTGATACTACACCGAAGAGCGAGTTCTTGAAGTGGTTAGGCCTACGCCTCAGTCGCGGTAACTTATCCTGGGTGATTGGCGGCAATGTAGGATCGCTCATGAACCTGCCTAGGAACCAGACTTTGTTCTGTTCATCCGGCATCGTCACGACAGGTTGAGGATCAGCATCTAGTCGAGTTTGGAAGAGGGATTTTATCTCTTCTTGACTTTGTTGCTCGGCGAGAGCCCATGGGGTCCAGCCGTGGGCATCGGGGCAGTCAATTTTACCCCCTTTGTCCAAGAAGTACTTGGCTATCTCGACATTACCCTCGCAAACTGCTAAATGTAGAGCTGTGGTGCCATTCGCATTGGTCAAGGTGATGTCGCCTCCATGGTTAACAATCTTTTTAAGCAAGTTCAGGTTGTTCAGCTCGGCTGCTTTGCAGGCGAACTCCCCAACCGCACCGGCCTTTATGGTGGCTCCATACGAAGCCAGCAACTTCTCAACTCCCTCGTGACCTCCCAGGATCGCTTCCCACAGTGGCACGCTGCCTTCGCCATCTGTAGATATTCCCAAAAGTATAAGAAGAATAGACAATTACGATATTCCCAACCTATGGTTTCAAGAGTTTTCAGAGGCATACCTCTACAATTAGGATCGGCACCATAATCTAGCAGAAGCGACACACATTCCTGGTTCCCTTTTGACGCTGCAACATGCTGGAATATCCAATCAAGGAAAAGCACAAGTCACAGCATGAACAACAATGAAGCAATGATATAGCGCAAGAACAAACAGAATGACAAAGTAAAGTACCAGCGCTGTCCTTCCGCTTTCTTCTGATTCATTTGGATCAAGGCCTCTCTTCAATAACTGGTGCATCAAAGAGCTATCGCCTCTAAGAGCCGCAAAACACAAACTAAGTAGATCCAACCTACCATGACTAAGCATGTTCTCGATCTCCATCAAAATCTTCTCCGTGATGGGCGTCTTGTTTTCTTTCAAATGCTATCCAATGAATAACACGTACGTTAACAATCTACCAAAATGTTTCACCAATGCAAGGCGAGGGCAGTATCATTTTGATCATAAATCACTACTGTTATTTTCCTGTATAGCCGGAAAATAAAATGGCATAGCTTTAGAACAGTGTACCTGAAAGAGATTGTTCATGATGATAGTACCATCTCCAACATGAGCCCTCAGTACATTTAGAAATGTCGTCCGGCTTATCCGCAGAAGCTGACAATGCCGCTTTGTCCGTACAGTAAAGAGTTGCGGTCTGTAACAAAGGACACCGATTTCACCACACACATCACCTGTTTTCGCCTCCCCAACGACCTGTTCAACTCCGCTTTTAAGCTGGATGAGATCCTGTAAAGTCAAAATTTAAAGATATATTGACAGAGTTCTCTCAAAGGATGTTCAACAGCAGTTTGTCATCGCCACTTGATATATTTCACGATAATAAAGAAAGGAACTTCACATTGATTTACATAATCTGCGAACAAAGCCCGCGAAGCTATGAGATTGTACATACCATGGCACCAGATACAACTATGTAGAAGTCGGATGGTGCTTCATTCTGCAACATCACATCTTCATTGGGCGAATAAAACTCAGCTTTCGTCTCTGACACCTAGAAACAATTCAACAAAACTTAAGTTCAGGAAAAAGGTACTTGCTATCAATATGTGGCTTAAAGCTATAAATCTTGTAAAGGAAGTTCCGTATACCGAAGTTGAAGTGTCAAGATGGCTTACAGTAACTCCCAGAAAACAATTATTGAGTGTATAGGTAAAGTTAAAGCGAAGAACTTGAACATTAACACACACGCACACACAAAAGGACCTAAAGAGAACCCCATGCTCACCATCTGAAAAAGCAGGTCAGTGGACACGCCGTGAAACAGGTAAACCT
>JAOVYX010017932.1:0-21175 GCA_035668315.1 Drosera spatulata | reverse complement strand
CAGATTACCAATCAAGAGTTGTCCCTTTTTGATTTCTATGAATTATTTAAAGGATGCCATCTCCTAAAATATAATTTTATTTGGCATTTATTGACATGATACCTTTACGAAGACAAGGCAACAATATTTAGCGCATTAAGTTATTGATAATGGATACAAGGTAGCATCATACTGATTTACAATTCAAGATGAAATATGAACAAATTAGAAAGTTCACCTGACATCAAAATCGGAATCACGGACAGGTGCAGTTTTTTCTTTGACAGGCATATCCAACAGCCCTGGTCCTTTAGCAGGTGGAGCCATTGATACGGCTTTTATCATGCTACGGTAGTTGTATGGTCCGCTACAGAAATGTGGTTTGTCCCCTGAGGTGTACAAACAAAATAGTCGGAGATTATAAACAAATACATGACTCACACAACCCCTGAATAGCCACAACAAAATTGGATTCACAGTTGAGTAACATAAATGAAACCATGACTTACCATCCATATCAGGATCATCAAAAAAATCCTGCATATATCTCATATCTGAAGTTAATTACGCAACACGAAAAGAAGGAAAGACACAACTATGAGTCTTCCGTTGAGTCCAACCTCAACAAGCTACAAGACTCTCGTCATATACCAATAAAATCAAAGTGCCTTGTACGCAAATCTTGAACTTCTGCTGATAAAAGTTCCTAGGGAATTGGGATAGGATATAGCCCGTGAGTTTGAACACAACTCACATATGCATCCCAGTACATGACCTAAGAAATTGACGCTCACAAGCTTCTAAATATACCAATGATGTGTTAATGGACCTCTGACCATAAGCTTCAGCTTTGGTGGTACAAGCAACTCAACAAGATCAGAAGTAAAGGAATGTGATCAGGGATCATGAGTTCGAACACTATCATTGTGTACACTATAAAGCATATCAGATTAGAAGGGCCTGTGTATCATCCAAAAGCATATTCCCCTGAGGTCATTGAGTAAATTCCTATGCAGTATGCACTATTCCATTAATTTGAGCATTTCGCGGTGTCTGTTCTCAAACAAAGCTACCACCACATCATTACTTTCCACCAATCAGGAATGGAAATTTCACGCAATCGCAACCCCAAACCATAATTCAATACTACACTTCAACAGAAACCAGTTCAGTGAAACTAATTTAACAAGAAACAACACGAATCCTCAATCAATTGCCCTGACAAAAAATCACCAAGCAACAAAATCACAACATACTACAACAACAGATACCTTGCTAGTTTTAGTATAGACATATCACAATCACACACTCCACACCACATGAATTGCAACAGAAACACAATAATCACTCATGATATCGCCTCCCATACACAATCTAGTATCATACCCCAAAAACACATCATCGTCGTCATAATAATCACAAAAGTCACGAGAACAAAAAAATGCGAGATTCGATTTGGGAATCGATTTGAATTGGGAATGGATGAGATCATATACCTGGTTTGGGGCCGATGACGTGGTTTGGGGAGATCGGAATCCTCCCCGCCATCGCGCTCTCCAGCTTCATCCGCCGCCGCCGCCGCCGACGACGACGACGCTGTGAGAGAGAGAGTGTGAGGACGAAGTTTAACACTAGGAGTCCTCGCTATTCTGCACCACACTAGAATTTGAGGTCCATTTTTTTCCTTCTTGTGACAAATATGAGCAAATATCTGACTATGGAATTATGAGTTGAAGGTTGAAAAATAGAGCTTTTGGACGGACCAGAATCGAATTCAAGTTTCGACTTTATCTTAAGGATGTCAGGTTGTCAACAATGTGACCTTCGAGGTCACGAAATTAATAAAGAACCGATTATCTCTCAAAATTATCAATGATGTGACCTTGAGATCTGAGATTATGAGATTAAAATCAATTTTACACAATTTTATTTTAAGAATATCGATACACAGGTACCACAATTATATGATTAGGATCTATAAAAGTTCACGAAGGATCCATAAAGGACGGCATACTGAACTTAATCTCTGTTTTGCTTAAATCAAACAACTTTGTCAGCGGAGATTTCTACGTAGTCTATATTCAATTTGAAAAACACATATAATGATGGCTAATTGATTAAAACAATTCTTTTATCATGGAGCCATGATCCCATTACACAACTTTTTTTTATCATATAACATCACTGTGAGAAACTGCTCGTCTTTCTGAAACAACAAACAAGAGTTGAATGACAATGTGGATCAAGTTCACACACTTGAATATTGATGAAACAGGATTGATCTGCATCTCTTATTAGGCGATGTATCAATATCGTGCTGCAAACAGTGGTGACGAAAGAACATATACTTCGTGGGCTGCAACCTTAGGGAGCAACTCCGTGCCACTTACGAGTAGAAACTATAAGACGATGAATCAGCAATGATGTTTCGGAGTCCACCGATAGTCGATGCCAACATTATGAAAACTCCCACGAATATCAGGACTGAAAATAACATCAGAACTTGTTGTTATGAAATATAAGATCAAGAAACAATCAGTATCAATCCATCTGGTTTCTGGCTGATGATTTCTTACCCAGTTGACCAGCCATGAAGTGCTAAATCTCTTCGGTTTCTTGATGATGAGCCATATGAAGCTGGGAAGCTGCAAAAAGTTTAAAATATAAAATAGGCCACAATCTGATCATAAAGATACAGCAGTAACTCCGATTTAACCATCACAAACACATCTCTCAGAATAAAGCGCATTCACGCAAAGGGCTATCTAGATGCAACAAAAACATTTGAGCTTATACTTTTTTGTAAAATAAGGATCTTGACATGGGCTTGCTTGATGCGGCACGCTTCTGAATCTAGCAATTAAAGGAGTACTTACAAAATAAGAGGTTGGTGCGAAGCCAAATCCCCCGAAGAAACCAAGAAGATCACCAAAGAAGGGAAAAGTGACTCCGAGAAACAACGTGAATGCTGCAACAAGGCATCACTTATCAAGTTTAACGACTATTATCAGTCAGCTTCTCCAGCAGTATGTCACCACCAGCACAGAAGCTTACCAACATAAGTCGACCGGACCACAAGTCTGAGTCCCATTCCAGGAGGGAAGTTCAATCTTTTTATCATGAAATTCTCCAGCAAATCAAACATGGGCATTGCAAAAACCTACAGAATGTGGAGACACGGGTCAAATATATCATTTTGACGCAGGCATTAAGCACAAAGCAAAATCAGCTATTCAGCTTACCTGATAGCTGCCAATGACATGGATGACAACCATCAGGTTAGCTGCGGCAATGAGCCAGCCAGGCCTCTGTAGAGCCATTATTACATTGTCAGCAACATCTTGGTCAAAAGCCCAGTACCCAATTAGAGCCACGGGAAAGTAGCAGAGCGCATTGATGAAATATGCACCTAAGACGCCATGCCACATAGGGACCTTGGACGGCTTCTGTGGAGTGGAAGGTATTGTGGCTTGGATCTCCAAGGCCACAGCATGCCCCGCGAAGGCAAATGAGATCTGACCAAGAGCATTGAAAACTCGGAACATGTAATCAAGTGAACTTGTTTTCTTGTATCCATAGTTCACATTCTCAACCCGGCCTCTCGCCAAGCACCCAACCCATGCAATAGTTGAGTAGCTGCATAAGATTTTCGTAGTGGTCGTCAATCTATAATGGAAGTTGAAACAAGACAACCGACGTCTCATTCTACCAAAGCAACTTATCATAGTAGGCTTGAAAGATATTATTCAAATTTTAACCACTAGAGATGAGACTATAATTGCTCCAACTTTTCTTTCCCACCTCCACTATTGGAGACATCATCTTGTGACCAATAGTCACACTTTTGTTCAAATATCATACTATTCAAGAACACATTACAAATAATTGAAGCTTTAAGAAATGAAGCTTTATATGCTAGGCCGAGAATACTATTTATGCATAAGCAATTTGTGACAGCGATGACGGGGAAAATTGCCTTCCAATTGCCCCCTGCTTCAGGGTGGTTCAATTATACAAAGCTCTTTTATTTTCATGAATCCAAGTTTGTCAAATTCTGTCGAAACCCTCAACGCTGCTAGGAGTTCATTAGAGTATGAGCTCAGCAAGTACCTTAAGGACATGACTGCTGCAGCTAATGAGACACCGGAGACAGAATTGAAGTTAGGGAGCTGCGAGAGGAAGAAATGGATGCCACCAAATATGATGATCCAGTAGGACTGCCTGAGTGATGTACAATCTGTACATGCTATCTCCATAAACTTCTTCAAGCACTTGCCTCCAGTGACCATGTAAACAACATTGCATCCAACCTGCACAATAAGCTGTTGAGGTAGAACTATCCAAGGCCCAAGCTTCGGACCGAATGCATATTGGCCAAGGTCGTAGTAACGATCAAAGCGAGTCCCAGGAACACATTCATGGAGTAGTGTCATTTGCCACATAGAATTCAAGGTGATGCACCATGATAGGATCAACACCATAGTTCCTGGACCCCTGTAGCATTCATGAAAGCACGTCAGAGTTCTTTGTTCTCATGAAGGCTCTAAATTTACATGCTGAAACTCCAATTACCTACCCAACCAACTTTGAACAGTTGCTCTGAATTAATATAACATTCATATATGAAAACGAGTAAATCAATAAAACTTAATTTTCCTACTTAACATAAAGCTGCTGCCATGGGCCAATATCAACTAAAGTGGTTACTGGTAAATTGCAGGTGTTAACATTCATCTCTTCGGAGCAAGGAAAACTCCGTACTATAGCTTCACCAGAATTATTGCTAAAGCAAGGAAAAGAAAATACCATCCTAGATATACCATTGCATAAGACAAGCTGAGAACGCCCGCGCCAACCATGGCCGTGACAGTATGGAAAGTCGAGTACCACCATTTGGCATGACGAGGTGGCCCTGTCTCCACCCATTTTGCATCCTCACAAATTTCCTGACATAACTCAAAATCACATCTCAGAACTCAAGCAGTTCAGACGAGTCCTATTTACAACAGAAATAAACTATGAGTATCTCAATGCCACCGTAAGTTCAATACCTTTGGCGGCTGAGTGGATGCTGAAACCATCTCTACACGCTCAGCAACTTGGAATGTTGAACTTCACTGATTGCAGTCGAGCATTTGCAGTGGTTCATGACCCAAATGCATTATAGAATCTAATAAAGGAAACGACAGAGACAACTTACACAAAGTAGTCCTGCTTTTATGTATGTTCTTTCCGTTTCATGACGTCTTTTTCTCCTATGGCTATAAATCGTAACATAGACTGACAGTTACAAGATACAGGGTAGCAAGCAAATGCTTCTATTTGAGGAGATGAACGTAGCACAATACCCACAATACCGTCTAAGTTCTAATCACATCTGATTGGTATTATATAAACATCATTAAAACTTACACCATTCTCGGGTTCTCCAAAACAACCAATCAGATATTCATGTTTTGTTGGTAGGTAAAATTTGTCTTCTTATAGATCACTTTGTGCAAAAGCAAACATTACTGGAATTAGCCATGATAACAATGATGAATAAAATGCAAGGGATATATCATGCTTCCTTTCGCTTTTGTCTTTCTTTTTTTGAAATGATCCTAATGAACGTTGGTGGCTGAAAATGTGTTCTAGAAAATGCCCACTACCAGCACAAAGTGCACTGCGGATAAAAAACCGTCTAAAGTCTAAACATGATTTGAGATATCAGATCACATGCAATTAGAATCTTACAAAGAAGTCAGACATACCAGTAAGCAAAATGGAATCGCTCGCCACCTCAGTGATAGAATAAGTAGTTGGTTCAAGTATTGAACCATCATTTTGATGGTTAAAATTGCTAATGAACAACACTACATTCTTCTGGGAAAAACCATGTCAGTTGATCGGTCAATGTATTATGTTTACCTGAAACAAGTTTTGTGGGTTAGTGGAAGCAACAATTTAAGTCAAGACCACGGTGTTAAGAAATAAATAATCAAGATCATAAATAATCAAGATCATTAATTCAATACGGCTAAAAAATTTAACAAACGAATCCAGGCCATTTTGAAGATTGCAAAAGAAACGGACCTCGTGTCGTCATTCTCAATAAGTCAGTATTCCACATGAGAGGCAATTCCAGTACTTGAGAGGCGTAAAAAACGATTCCAGGGAAACCAGAGAGGATAAAGAAGGCATGGAGGAAGATCAATTGAATGTCTTCTACAAAACCACTCAAGTACATTTCCGTTTCGCTTCTCATAACTCGAACTTCAAGCTGAATTTCTCGCATCTGATATCCACGAGGTCCATTTGGACCGATAACAACAACAGCTAATATTCAAGCATAGAGAAATCTGATTGTGTGCTCGCTCAATACAGAGAAACCTCCAGGCATATGTTCCTTTTGACATGAAATCTCCAGTCTGATTGGAGAATAGTTTCGGTTCACTACCAACAATCCAACTACTTCCAAATATCTGTTATGGTTGAAGTTGCTGCTTTCTCAACTGCATTTCTGTTGCTGTACGATTTGATGATTTGGCAATTGCTGCTGCTGCATTTAGAAAAACTGCACCTACAAATTCTGCAGACGCTGAAATAGGTCGCCCTGCTGGTGCACTCGCTGCTGCAATCGCTGCAGTTGATTCCACGCTTCCCTCAGCCGTAACTCCAACTCTGGTTGCAGTTGCTGGTTACCTTGACATACTTGCTGCTGCAATAGATGCATAGCATGCACATGGTGATGCAGAAGCAGCAGTGTTCCGCGCAATTCCTCCTGCACTTGTAGCAGCATTTGCTGATGTTCTTGCCACTGCCAATTCACTTGCCATTGCTGTTGCGGCTGGTCCACTAGTTGACGATGTTGCGCCTGGGCCAATGGTTGATGCTGCTGGGAGGTTGCTAGCTGTGGCTGTTGCCGCTGGACTTCTAGTTGCAGCTCTTGGCGCTGGCCAGCTGGCTGTTCTTGTTGCCTCTGGGACACCTGTTGATGTTTGATGTGCGCAGCAGGTTGCTGCTGGTTTGGCTGTGCTGCTATTTGCAACTGTCGTCGATGGGAATGTGGTTGCAGCAGTTGCCACTGTTGTGGATGAGAATGTGATTCATTACCAAATGGAGTTCCTCAAAACTAAAGGATAAAGAAATCAAGAATCAAGAATAATGAATAAAAGCTTATGTACCTCATGAATTAGAAGCCCAAACAAGAGCATATGCTGCTTCTCGTCAGCACACAGTAACAAAGTCTGAGATGGCAGTTGGATTTCTGCATACTGAGTAAGAACAGGAAGGCACTGCGATTAGGTCACCTGAAGTCACAACTGCAGGTCTAAGCATAGAATTCACTGGACAATATCACCTCCATACAAGACTAACATATAGTCATATGCTAAATTAAAATCACAAAATAAGTTGGAACATTAGTTAGATGTTTTATCTACAAATGAAACTAAGGTATTTTATGTAGGATCCACCATAAGGAAAAAATGTTATCAATCTTTTCTGTTTTACTTAATGTCCTCTATAAATCACATGACCCATAAAGGATTCCTTCAAACAAAACCTTCTATTTTATTACTGCGATTCTTGAACAACATGAAGACTTACAATAAAGTGTAGTCACATATCTGCATGCATCTCACTAACAGACACACTTTTATCATTCTTGTATGCTAGTGGCTCGGGCATCGCACAGGCAACATAATGCAAGAATTCATAAGCTTAACAAAAACAATAACAATCTAAAAATTTCCATCATCACAGGGAAAATTCCTTAAGCTTCAGCTACATAAATTGTTTGAAAAACAGGATTTTCTTCTATAGCTGTACTTTCTAACCATCCACAAAATCAGTTCGATGCAGCCTCAACAGACAAAAATTTAGAAAAGGACTACCATGAATATACTTCACAGTCTACAAAAATTCGGAGTTCATAACTGCATCAAAATGCCTTGAAGCTCGGCAAAGCGCTTTAAGGAAGATCCTAATGAAATTAAGTCCCAGGACCTTTTCACGTCAAAATAAGAAAAGTCATGACATCTTACAGAATTCTCATTCCGCATTCGAGCAAGAATTTCATGTGACTGATTTGCCCTGAAAAGTAGCAATAGCCAGCCAGTGCATAGCCTAATTAACAGGACACCAAAGAAAGATGGACAGCCAGGGTTAGCTTGAGATACGCTGAAATACAGCAGTGCATTGTTGTAATATGATAAAAATACTGTAACATGAATAGTGTGCAAAGAAATTGTGATTTCAGAAAGATGAAAGCATTACGATTTTAGTGTATCCATAGGTTGCAGACGAACTATGTCCATTGATTGTGGCAAATTTGGCACAAGACTGACATAGAAAAAAGGAAGTTAGAAGCAAATCAGAAGAAGTTAAAATGTTGCCATGTGAAACACAAGCAACAGAGATACAGAAAGAATAATCATAGCTTGCATGATTACTAAAATGGATTATTGGCATGTTTTAGTCACTAAGAAGAAATCTTCATTCATTAAAAATTAGCACCGTACTTTACTTTTCATCATCCTTCATCAAGCAAGAAACACAGAAGAACAATGATTGAAAAGGTTAACAAAAGGCTAACTTAGATGGCCAGCTCGGACAAACTTACTGCTCAGGAGTCAAAAAATTTCTATAACCCTGATGCAACAAAGATGAAAAAAAGAGGTTAGTGACATCATAATATCTGGTACGTAGAACAAGGAAAGCATAGAGAATATGGAAGTATATGGGTAATGAAATATAATAGTAATAACACTACAGGTTCCAGGGGGATTATACACATCAATACAAGTGATTGGTGGAACAATTTCGGCACTACGGACTACTACATTCATAAATTGATCATTATGGTTCGTAGAGCATACTTGCAGTCCAGTAATACAGACTTGCTTCCCTCGCCATGTTACATCTCCCTACAGAAAAAAAAAAAGTATTAAAAACAAATTTCATGGTAATCAAAATTTTAATTACAACTCACAAGAGCTCATGCAGCATGCTCACGAAGGGGGGAAAAACTAACTCTTGCTGCAATATGACACTTACAGTTTCATTCATCTGCAGTTACACCATGTATCCGATTTCATGATGTATTTCCCAGAAAAAAAAACTTTTTAATGCAAGGTAAGTTCCAGTAACAACTTCTAGACCAATCCAACAGCTTAAATATAACTCCAACGGGATATCACGTAGGGCATACAGCTGAAAGTCATGAAGATAAAGACCAAGGTTCAAATAGGTCATCATCTCTTTTAAGGATTGGAGCCACTTGAGCTTAGGGCGATCCTGCCAATTCTGGGAGCACCATGAGATCCCCGACAGGTAACTAAACAAGCAAACATACGAATTGGTTAAAACAAACAATCAGATACGCTGCACGTTAAGCCGCAGATCAATATGTCCTTTAAGTTTTACTACAAAATATCTATCTTGTTCCATAAATACAAGATAATGTGCTCCTGCCCCTGTTTACCATCTTTGAAGGTAAATACTAGTCAAGTGGAGTTGACTCAGTGATAAACCGTTTCCTTCATCACCGTGAGGTCAGCAGTTCGACACCTGAGGGAAATAGGAGTAAGGTCTACGTACGTACGTTTCTTTCTTTCTACTTTTTTCATCAACATTCCTTCCCACCTTTTGTCGTTCGCTCCATATACACTCTAATTCTATTGAATGCCAAGTAATAATTCAAATCATTAATTATAAAACAGCTTGGACAACGTGGAAAAATCTTCCACATGTTACACCAGAGGGAAACTAAAAATGTAAGAGCGCTAAGAAAATGATGATACAGAACAAGGTTGGAATCGTTGGATTAAGAAAGAAGAAGTCAAAATGATCACAATAAAAAGTCAATTATTGACCATACAGATATATTCTTACAGCAGTAAACTATCCTACTATTACTTTCCAGAATCAATGTTACTTGAACAAAGTTGTAGTGTACCTCCCAAAATTTCACGTTTTTAGCTGACCATTCAGGCATCGACTTAGGAGCTGCTGAACTGCTCTGTGCAGCTGGAACCTGCAGAGGTAATTTGTGTGGGTATAATTAGCAGAGCCAGCGTGAGACATCATGTTTATAGTTAAGCCACTTACGATTTGTGACGTTTGTAAAGTATTGCATGGAACCACAGCAGATACTGTCTGATCTATCACCCAAGTTTATACTGGCTAGACCTTACGCTAGACATGCTGATACCAAATCATGTTCTTGATCAAGGCTGTGAAATTTTCTAGTGCCTGCTTAAGATAAATAACTTAATATGTCGTGCAAAGCTTGGACTTTCTGTTCAGAAACTAGAATAATGCAAAGATCGTAAAGAAAATCATGATCAAATTTGTGACAGCACGGAAGCAGCAAATCGTCAAGTACAGAAGTCTCACTGCCACAGCTGCTGCTGTCGTAATAACTGCAGTTGACACAGATGGGCCCTCCATCCCCGATCCATCCCCTGCAAGAAAATCAAGATCCTTCCACTTATCAAGATATAAAACAAGAAGTATAGTTCTCAATACATCACTAGATAGCACCAAGAAAGGCAGTTTTATCAGCGCAACTATGAATCTCACATTGTTTACCAATCTCTCCACATCAAAGAATCATCAAACTTCAAATACATTTCACATAATGCATTTCACAACAAAACGAATTCCATGGGCAAAACGACACAACTCAGAAAAATGTCCACACATTTCTACTAATCTTTCGACATCAAAATATCATCAACAATCAGTTCTCATCATCATACTCATCGAAAGATCTCTATCAATCACATTTCTCCAATCATCATTTCTTCAACAAATCATTCCACATCAAAACATCATCAACAAGCAGTTCTCATCATCAAAACTCATCGAAAGATCTCTATCAATCACGTTTCTCCAATCATCCCTTCATCAACAAATCATTCCTCATCAAAACATCATCAACTAGCAGTTCTAATCAACCAAACTCATCGAAAGATCTCTATCGATCACATTTCTCTAATCATCGTTTCATCAACAGTTCTTTTCACAACAAAACATCATCAAGAAGCAGATCTCTATCAACAAATCTTTTAGGGCAAATTAGGGTACCGCTAACTAACTCCTCTTCCGGCGCCGGTGCGTTCAGATCCGGCCCCAACATCGTGAACTCGATTCCAAGAATCGGCTGCCGCTACAGAGAAAGAAACTCCGGCGACTGCGAGCGTCGGTGAAGCGAAATCCGGTGAGGTGAGGTCGCCGGAGACTGGAGAGACGATGTGATCTTTGTGAAGAAGATGGAGATGGGAATTTTGTTGTCTGAATTATAGAGCACAATGGTTATATAGGAGTTGGTTACTAGCAACTGTTGCATAGGTTGTGAGAATTTATTTGAAGAGTCGATGTGAATCTAAAAAATGTAACATATATAATAAATCAATCGTTTGACAAATCATATGACATGGTAAGATATTTACGTCATTTTAAAATTTTTAAGGATAATCAGTTAATTTCGTATATTTTAAATTAATTTTTTTATCCAATTAATTCTACGTCTTTGATTACTAGAGTTGAATGATCGAGATTAAATATAAATAATTTTTAAAGATTCTTTTCTACAAAAAATTTTAAAAAAATCCTAATAATTTATGTACAGATGAAAATAATTTACCGTTAGAATAAAACTAAAGATTTTTTAAACAATTACTTTATGAATAAAAATTAATAATTATACTTACATTGATTATCAATCATCCAACCACAATAATCTTTATATTCTGCGAAATCTATTTTGGATTTTAATCTTTTGTTATATCATCAATTTTTAGTTAAAAATCAACATTGAATAATTATATTATAAACAATATATAGAAAACTTAGTATATAGCATAAAAATTTAAATCAATTCATCTAGAAATGTTTAAATTGTAATGAAAGTTATCGAATTATATTTGGAACATGATATATGATCTGAATTGGATTATACTGAAACATAAAACGATTAATAAGTTTAAAATCTTTTAAATGACCTAGATATAAATTATAATTATATTGTAGTTAGTTTAATGTTATTTTTATCTATTATAATTTTTTTATCATGCAGCGTACAGGTTAATAATCTAATAACAATATATTATTAAAGAAAAATAAAATATGATGTTAACATTATGTTTGTTAAGGATTAATGGATGATGGGGATTAAATGATTTGAGAATTTTAAAAATAAAAATAGTTAAAAAAAATTTGCCGTTGGATATGTTATATCGACGCACAACAACTCGTAGATTGCTAGTAATAAATTTCCTTATTTTATGTTTTTAACCTCGATGATTGTTTAGTATTATGATACATGAGAGGAGGGTTACTACGAATAGTTGAGAAAGGTACTTATTGATAGTTCAATTGCTCCTTTTTTATAATATATCAAAAGAGGTTTAAAATTGATAACATGTTTATCAAAACAATGAAGGTACTTGAAATTGTGTCATGATCAGTATTATATCAGTTCCGCGATCACAAACTAAAAGTTCACCAAATGATGAAAATAAAGCAACATTTAGATTAACAGTACATTCGAGTCTAAAAACGACTAGAGGCCATAGTATTCACCCTTATGTTTTTCTAATTTATATATCATTGTATATCATATACTCGTACTACACATGATTTGGTAAAAAAAATCCTGGTCATTTTGAAGATAGAAGAAAGAACATCTTGTCGCCATTCTCATATGCCTCCAGAGAAGCAGCGCAGATCAAGTACTTGAGAGGCATAAAAAACGATTCGAGGGAAACCAGAGAAGATAAAGAAGGCATGGATGAAGATCGATTGAATGTCTACGTAGGACGAAAACCACTCATAGTACTCATCCATTTCGCATCTCATAACTCCGCTTCAAGCTGAAAACCTTTTGCATTCGATATCCACAAGGCCCATTTGGACCAATAACAACAAGAGCTAATATTCAAGTGAAGAGAAATCTGGGAGTGTGCTCACTCGATACGGAGAAACATCCAGGCATACTGTTTAGGCTCATTCCACTATCCCTTATGGTCGAAGTTGCTACTTCCTCGTGACTCTATGATTTGATGAATGAGCGATTGCTGCTGCAGCTGCATTTAGTAAAACTGATCCTGCAAATCCCGCTAACCCTGAAGTATGTCTCCCTGCTGGTACACTTGATGCCGCAGTAGCTGCAGTTCACAAAACACTGCCTCCAGCCGTGACTCCAACTCCATTTGCAGTTGCTGGTTACCTTGATATACTAGCTGATCCAGTTGTTGCATAGCATGCACATGGTGATGCAGAAGCTGCAGTGTTTCTTGCAATTCCTGATGCACTTTTTGCAGCATTTGCTGGTGATCCTGCCATTGCTGTTGCAACTCATGATGTGGCAGTTGTTGCCCACTCACTTGCCATTGCTGTTGCAACTCATGATGTAGCAGTGGTTGCCTACTCACTTGCCATTGCTGTCGCGGCTGGGCCACTAGTTGATGATGTTGCGTCCGGGCCAATAGTTGATGCCGTTGGAAGGCTGCTTGCAGTTGCTGTTGGAAGGCTGCTAGCAGTTGCTGTTGCTGGGCTTCTAGTTGCTGGAGCTGAGAAGCAGGTTGCTGCTGCTGGAGCTGAGAAGTAGGCTGCTGCTGCTGAAGCTGGACTGCTAGTTGATGCTCTTGGAGCTGGCCAGCTGGCTGTTCTTGTTGCCTCTGCGCCACCTGTTGATGTTTGATGTGCGCAGCAGGTTGCTGCTGGTTTGGCTGTGCTGCTATTTGCAACTGTCAACGCTGGGAATGTGGTTGCCGCTTTTGTGGATGTGAATCTGATTGCTGCTGTTGCAGCAGTGAATTAAATTGGGATTTATTCATTACCAAATGGAGTTACTCTAAAAAAAAAAAAACGTATCTACCTCATGAAGAAGAATCCCAACCATCTTGGCAGGCTGCTTGCAAACACACAGCAACAAAGTCTAAGTCTGAGATGGTAATTGAATTTCTCCATACTGTGTAACCACTGAGAGTTAACACGATTAGATCACCTGAAGTCACAACTGCAGCTCTAGCATAGAATTCACTCTCCATGCATCACTAACGTTACGTATACTTTGAATATTCGAAGTTGAAATCATAAAATACCTAGGAACTTCAGTTGGATGTTTTATTTTATGTAGAAGGAAAACTAAGGTTATTTCATATAGGATCCTTTATAAGGATATAATGTTATCACTCTCTTCTGTTTCACTTAAGGCCCCTCAAAGGTTTCCTTCAAACTCCTCCAAACAAAGCCTTCTATTTTATTGGTGTTGATTCTTGAACAACATGAAGACCTTTTTTTTTTTTTTTTCGAAGTGAAATCACATACCTGCATTCATCTCACAAACAGGAACACTTCTATTATTCTTGTAAGCTAGTGGCTCAGGCATTGCACAGGCAACATAAAGCTAGAATTCATAAGCTTCACAACAACAATAACAACCCAGCTATTTCCATCATGCATGGAAAGGTTGAATCCTAAGCTTCAAGTATAAAAATTGTTTGGAAAAATAGTGTGTCCTTAAATAGCTGTAGCATCTAGTCATCCACGAAAATTATTCCAACTTGCTAATTTCGTCCAACATGCTCACTGAAGGGAAAAAAGCAAAAATCTAGTAATGAGAAGCGAAGCTGACTAGAGGGAAGCCACTAGCGGTATCATTACTTCATAAAAAGAGTACTATGAATATACTTCACAGTCAACAGAAACTTGGAGTTAGTAACTGCATCAAAATGCCTTGAAGCTTAATGAAGCAATCTCAGGAAGCTAAGTCCCAGAATTTTTTTCACTTTAAAATAAGAAATTTTTGACATCTTACAGAATTCTCATTCTGCATCTTAGCAAGTACTTCATGTAGCTCCTTTGCCCTGAAAGGTAGCCATTTGCAGTCGCAAGTGCATCGCCTAATTAACAAGACATCAAAGAAAATAAGAAAAGGAAAAGAAAGATGGACACCTGTGGTTTAGCTCACTGATAGACAAAAAAGGGCCGTGCATCGTTGTCTACTGATAGGAGTAGAGCAACAATACGAATAAGTGTGCAAAGAAAATACGATTTTAGAGAGAAGAAGACATTACGACTTCAGTGTATCCATAGGATGGAGTTGAACTATGTCCATTGTTTGTGGCAAATTTGGCACAGGACTGACATGGAAAAAGGGAAGTTAGAAGCAAATCAAATAAATGAGTTAAAAAGCTGCTATGTGAAACGCAAGCAACAGAGATACACAATGAACCTAGGAAGTGAAACATCCTGCAAAGGTTTGTCCTCTAACCAAACAACATCAGAAGTCATCTCAATATGTATATCTAGATAACAGGCAGATTTTACAGAATACTCGGCATTCTTAAAGAGTTAAGAATAAGTAGCAGAATCTCATCTAAAAAATCGTCGGGAAGAAACATAAAACTCAGAAGCGGGTAACCTTATACATAAAAGAAACAGTTGGAAACCCCTTTTCCATTTTACTGGTGAGTTTCACTGGACGGCATTGTCGTCAACACATTTAGAACCACAAATGAATCAAATGATAGTTTGCGTGAAAACTCTAATAAATGATTAATGTGTTTTAGTCACTAGGAAAACATTACTATTAAAAATTAGCACCACTTTTCTTTTCATCATCCTTAATTAAGCAAGAAACACAGAAGAATTTTGATTAAAAACGTTAACAAAAGCACATTTAGAAGGCCAAATCCGACAAACTTACTTCTCTAGAGACAAATTTCTATAACCCTGATGCAACAAAAACGAAAAAGGGGGTTAGCGACATCATGACATCAGGTACGAATATCAAGAAAAGCATCAAGAATATGGAAGTATATGGGAATGAGATATAATAATAATAATAATAATAATAATAATAATAATAATTCTACAGGTTCCAGGAAAATTATACACATCAGTACAAGTGACTGACTTAACAATTTCGGCACTACAGACTCCTACATCCATAAATTGATCATTAAATTTCGTAGAGCATACTTGCAGTCCAGTAATACAGGGCGTCCCTTGCCTTATTACATCTCCCTGAAGCGATAAGAGAAAAACAAATAAATATAAAAACAAACGAAAGGTCATCAACAAATAAAAAAAAGTTAAATAAAACCCCATGCAGCATGCTCACAGAGCCGAAAAGGTTAAAAAGAAAAAATAAAAAAAAAGCTTTTTGCTGCAATATGATACTTACAGTTTCATTCATCTGCAGTTTCACCATGTATCCAATTTTTATGGTGTAACTCCCAGAAAGAAGCTTTTGATGCAAGATAAGTTTCAGTTACAGTGTTTAGACCACATCCAACAGCTTAAATATAACTCCAATGGGATATCAAGTAGGGCATACAGCTGAAAGGCATGAAGCTATCGGCCAAGGTTCATATAGGTCATCATCTCTTTTACGAGTTGGAGCCACTTGAGCTTACGGTTTTCCTCGTCAATAACAGGAGCACCATGAGATCCCCAACAGGAAACTAAACATGCAAACATACGAATAGATAAAACAAACAATCAGTTACGCTACACTTTAAGCTGCAGATCAATCTGTCCTTTAAGTTTTACCACAAAAAAATCTGTGTAGTTTCAATTTCCAAAAATACAAGATAATGCACTCTTGCAGTTTTGCCCCTGTTTACCATCTTTGTAGGTAAATATGACTCCAAGAAGACAGAATATTATTTGACCTCAACTTTTTCCATCAACATTCCTTTGCACCTTTTTCCATACGCAACATATACGTCTCTAATTGTATTGAATGTGTATAAAACAGCTTGGACATCATGAAAAATCTTCCGCGCATTAAACCAGAGCGAAAAAGAAATGTAAGAGCACTAATCAAAACCAGAGCTGAACTGCTCTGTGCAGCTGGAGCCTGCAGAGATAATTTGTGTATGCGTATAATTAGCAGAGCCAGCGTGAGACATCAGGTCTATATTTAAGCCACTTACAATTTGTGCACTTTTGAAGTATTGTGTGGAACCACAGCAGATGCTGCCTGAGCTATCACCCAAAATTAACTAGACCTTACATTAGACATGTTAATACCAATTCATTTTCCAGGCCATGGGATTTTCTACCACCTGCTTAAGACAGATAACTTCATATGCTGTGGAAAGCTTGGACGGGAAATAAGCGATGGATAATCGGTAGAGACACTAGAATCATGCGAGATCATGAATAAAATCATGATCAAATTTGTGACTGCACGGAAGAAGCACTATGTCAAGTACAAAAGTCTCACCGCCACAGCTTCTGCTGTTGTAATAACTGGAGTTGACACAGATGGGCCCTCCATCCTCGGTCCGTCCCCTGCAAGAATATCAAGATCGTTCCACTTATCAAGATATAAAACAAGAAGTATAGTTCTCAATACATCACTCGATAGCGCCAAGAAACCGAGTTTTATCAGCGTAACTATGAATCTCACATTGTTGACCAATCTCTCCACATCAAAGAATCAACAAACTTCGAATACATTTCACATAATGCATCTCGCAACAAAACGAATTCCATCGGCACAACAACACATTCCTCATAAGTCGGTAACAACACAATTTACCAAAAAAAGGCCCATATATCAACTAATATTTCCACATCAAAACATCGTCAACAAGCAGTTTGCATCACCGACTCACCGAAATATCTCTATCAATCACATTTCTCCAATCATCGTTTCATCAACTAATCTTTCCACATCTGATCATTCGAGATCTAAACATCATCAACAACCAGTTCTCATCATCAAAACTCATCCAAAGATCTCTATCAATCATATTTCTCCAATCATCGTTTCATCAAGATTCTTCTTCACGAAAAATCGAAACTACAAAATTTTAGGGCAAAGTTAGGTTACTACCAACAGGCTCCTCTTCTGGTGCCGGTGCGTTCAGATCCGGCTGCTCCGTCGTCAACATCATCAACAACTCCAGATCCTCGATCTGTTCATCCATGGCGATTGAAGACGAAGAACGAGAGAGAGAGAGAGAGAGAGAGAGAGAGAGAGAGAGAGAGAGAGAGAGAGCTTGTTGTAGAGAGAGAAAGGGACAAGAGTAGATAGGGAAACACTGCTGGGGAGCCATCAAATTGTACTCTCCCGGTGGTCACAAAGATGCAACAGTTTTTTTAAAATTTGGATGTGACATAAATGATAATATTTTTATGATTGAAAAATTATTTTTATTTTTAATTTTATATTCTAACAGTTTATTTTATTTTTATTTTATTTTATTTTTTCACACGATTAAAAAATCATTTTCATAAAATTTAAAATATATATAATTCTTTAATTTAAATTAAAATATTATTATAATTTTCATACGAAGGAAAGAATATTATTCCATGACGTAGTCAGCTTATTCATAGTCTGTACGGAGTACATTACATGTGCTTCTCACCTGCTATGTAAAGCAACGGAGGAGTATTATTTTTGAAAATGCAAATCAATATTATATCAATAAATAATATTGAGTGTTAAAATATATTAATATCATTTCAATGGGATCAATGTTATAATTTGTCAACAAAACAAATCAACGGATAGGATGAAGTTATGTATTTATTTGTAATTATTTTTTTTTTAGGATCTTCCCATTAAAGATTATGAGTTGTTAAAAAATAACATTAGTTATTCTTTCCGTTAAATATAACATATATTTTGGCAAATTGGCAAAATTTTCCATGTGAGAATAGCTACAGCAGAGGAAAGAATTTTTTGTCAATTACTATATTTTAACTATAACAACCTTTTTATCTATCCCATTGAACTTGCTCTTACAAATATACTTCTAACACCGACCTTTATGCATATACTACATGACTTATACATCAAAATCACCATACACCATCAAGCACGATTCCAAGGGTGACTTATTTTTTGTCTCTCATTTGAAATTTCACTTACAGTTTATCTCTCCTTTTAAAATATATACTCTCTCTTTTCATTTATATTGCCAACCTATGCGTATGTACTGGAATTTGAACTACAAGATCGCTGGAGACTAAAGTGACACCAGAGTTGTTATCGGTCAGTTAAACGGCGATGAGGTCACCGGGGGGTGAGGAGACGATGAGATCTCTGTCACGGAGATGGGATTTTTGTTGTCTGAAGTATATAGAACACTGGTTATATATAGGAGTTGGTTACTAGCAATGGTTGCATATGCCTTGAGAATTTGTGTTGGATCCATGTAAATCTAAACAATAACAGTATACTTACTGTTAACCTCGATGATTGCGTTGGAGTTTAATATTATGATACTATATAGGAGGAGGATTAATACGAATATTTGAGAACAATGTTACTCCCTCCCTTCGCAACGGAGGATCACATGGATAAAAAAATTTATGATTTTACGAATGATTCGTGGGATGATCAAACGATGTTTTTTTTCCATAAATTTATCATGAAATATCAAACATAATATATGCTACAAACTATAACCTGGGTCGAAATAAAATTCATACCATCAATTACATACAAAAAGTGACACATCGAAATACATAATGAATAGTGTGGTTAATACACAATTTGTCTATATCATGGAACGGAGGGAGTAATTGATACTTTCAACCCAAAAAAAAATTGAGAAAAAAACTTAGTGATAATTTAAATGTCCCTTTTGATAGTATATTGAAAGAGGTTTCGGATTGATAGCATGATTAATAGTATTTCCTCGTTCCAAAAAATAAAACGCATTAACCATTTTTGTTTATTAAGAAAAAATGAGTTGAATTTGATACAAATGATCTCTTTATCCCCTTTATGTTAGTGAAAGGGAATGAGTGGAAAAATTGACAATAATATATGATGATATGATATTAAAATAAATAATAATAGTTGGATAAATTTTAAAAAAAATTCATTTACGATAATATTATAATTTTAATAGGACAGACAAATTAGAAAAATAGCTTCACTTTTTATGAGATAGTATATATCAATTTCGCAATCACAAATCATGACAGTTCTCCAAATGATGAAAATAAAGCAACATTTAGATCAATGGTACATTCGAGTCTAAAAACAACTATAGAGGCCACAGTATCAGCAACAAAAAGTCACCCATTTTTCCTAATTATATATTCATACTATAGAAGATTTGGTAAACAAATCCTGGTCATTTTGAAGATAGCAAAAGAAAGAACTCCTTGTCGCCATTCTCGACATGCCTCTTGAGAAGCAGTGCAGAGTGCAGATCCAGTACTCGAGAAGCATAAAAAACGATTCGAGGGAAACCAGAGAGGATAAAAGAAGGCATGGAGGAAGATCAATTGAATGTCTTCAACGAAAACCACTCAAGTACAGATTCGTTTCGCTCCTCATAAAGCTTAATTTCTATCATTCGATATCCACGAGGGCCATTTGGACCTATAACAACATCTAATATTCAAGCATAGAGAAGTCTGATTGTGCGCTCGCTCAATAAAGAGAAACCGCCAGGCATATGTTCCTTTGACATGAAACCTCCAGTCCGATTGGAGAATAGTTTCGGTTCACTTCCAACTATCCGTTATGGTTGAAGTTGCTGCTTTCTCAGCTGCATTTTCATTGCTGCACGATTTGATGATTTGGCAATTGCTGCGGCTGCATTTAGAAGAAACTGCACCTACAAATTCTGCAGACACTGAAATAGGTAGCCCTGCTGGTGCACCCACCACTGCAATAGCTGCAGTTGATTCCACGCTTCCCTCAGCCGTGACTCCAACTCTAGTTGCCGTTGCTGGTTACCATGACATACTTGCTGCTGCAGTTCCTGCATAGCACCCACATGGTGCTGCAGAAGAAGCAGTGTTTCCTGCAATTCCTCTTGCACTTGCAGCATTTGCTGCCAACTCACTTGTCAATGCTGTTGCGGCTGGGTCACTAGTTGATGATGTTGCGTCCCAGCCAATAGTTGATGCTGTTGGAAGGCTGCTTGCAGTGGCTGTTGCTGCTGGGCTTCTAGTTGCTGCTGCTGGAGCTGGACTGCTAGTTGATGCATTTGGAGCAGGCCAGCTGCTGGCTCTTCTTGTTGCCTCTGGGCCACCTGTTGATGTTGGATGTACACAGCAGGTTGCTGCTGGTTTGGCTTGGCAGCTATTTGCAACTGTTGTCGCTGGGAATGTGGTAGCTGATGTTGTGGATGTGAATGTGATTCCTGCTGTTGCAGCAGAGAACTAAACACACACACACACACACACAAAGAACAGGAAAAAAAAAAAAAAGAGGGGG
>JAOVYX010017931.1:0-21176 GCA_035668315.1 Drosera spatulata | reverse complement strand
GAATACCTCTTCCATATCGCCCAATTTGTTTATGATAACAGCAAGGGCCTCTTTTGTGTTCCCCATTCTTCCAAGAATGAAGACCTGCTCCCGCAAAAGATCCCTCCTCAAACAAATTTCATATGCCTACAAGTGGTTGGAAAAGGTTACTATCTCATCCTGATTCAGCCATGCAGAGCAATAAAGACCTCAATCAGCCATGCAAACCTTCTCTAATGTATAATGTTGACTGCTTCGCAGGAAAGGAAGAAGCATTTTTGGATCGTATTCTGCGTACAACTCTACCTATTTACCACAAAGAATAAAAAGAGAGAAAAACAGTTTAGATTCATATTGCCAGAGGAGAAAATGATCAGCAAAAGATAAAGAAGCAATTGGCCAGTGATCTTTCCTGGAATAATTAAGCAGAGAACTTCACCACGGACACAACGCCCTCGATACAGATAGAAAAGAACCTAGTAATAGGCTATTATAACTTTATTCAGGAAGGTTTATTAATGCACAGCAATTTTCAGTTTTCACAGCTTGTCATTTTCCAAGAACGTTCTGTGGCATTTTTCTGTCATTATGCGCTATAAATTATATCATCAACTTGGCGGGTAGGGCCACTTGCAATATAAATCAAACCATACAAGAAGAAAGCTTTACTTCTCAGCATTGGTCAAACCGATTAACAAGATCATCAAAATAAGCAGCAGAACATTATCGAGCAGATATAACAAATGACAAATACGAAATGTTACAGAGAAGTCTCCATAGGACATCATAAAGGATTTACCATATGCATGAGCCAGAGTAAAATGTTAGTGATACCTATTTTACCTGCATATCATGATATTCCTTCCCGGCATGAGGATTGATCTCAAATAAAGATTGTAAATAGATATGCAGATAGTATTTGCACTTATCACCAGCCTCTACTAGTTGGGATACAACATCGGACGGTGTAATCAAGTCCCTATGCTGGATCAGTAAGGATACAGTGCATTTGCTGTCAAGCATCATCAGCTGGACGACCTACAGCATTGATCAGACTTCAGAGGATTAATATATATTCATTTTCATAAGAATTGATGACGAAAAATTCAGAGCCAATTTTTTGATCATAAGTTATGAAAGTTTTGCAAGGAACAAGCAAAAGTGACTCATATTCCTAAGATAACGAAAGGAAAAAGAAAAAACTCGAACAAATTCATCTGTTGTTTATTTACTAAAGGTCATGGCAGCCCTGGTAGACATGTGTACTGAATTCTACATACGTAGCAATTTTATGAAAAATATAAATGGTTGGAATTGCTTTTCTTTTATTTTCATTTTTCTTTTGAGATTCATTACCCTGGGCCTTGTAGTTTATGAGTAACTTCGATTGAAACAACTCAATTACTAATCTAATATACATATATAGTTATAGAAGTGAGTTTTTAGTGAAAATCCCGTTGGATTCAGGCAAAATCACTATTCACTAGTGAGTGTCTTAACCAAAGACAGATAAGACAGACTACTCGTGATAAGAATATTGACAGAGATCTCACAAGAATTTCTTGATATACCTTCTCTCGGATTGCATCATGTAAATTATGTTTCTCAATGAAATCGAAGACATAGGGTTTCATAAGCTGAAAAGGAAAACGTACAAAAATATGGGTTAGAGAATAAGTAAGAAGCGAAACAACATATACTCCAGATTAACAAGTTATACTTCCAATAGGGTGCTCTCTGATTTCTCATTCAAATTTACTCAAACTACGCAAACACGTCAATCCGACATAGGAAGGCATAAATTTGCATGTGAAAACTTACATCTGCAAAAAGTGAAAATGCTTTCTCATACTGTTCATCCATTACATACAACTCTGCTAATGCCTGACAAGTGGAAAAACACTCATTAATTACAATCTAATATCGGCATAGCATTTGAGGAAAAAAAAAAATAGAGGATTCAAACTGACCTCTTTCAATGTATCTGTAACAGACGTAGCTTTCAGCTGGGGTTCTATAGCGGCGATAACAGGCACGGAAGAATAAAGTCCAGGTGGCCAAGACTTCACGACAGACAGAAGTTCCTTATGATAAGCAGGGCTTGTTGCAAGTGCCATAAGACCAAGCTGTGCAGACACGAAAATTTTCAGTAAATGTCAAACCAAAGCAGCTTTTCAGCTACTTGTGTTCTAAACAAAATTGACAAACCCAATGTGTTATCAGGGTAATTTAAGATTTAAAAAACAAAAAAACAAAACAAACCTCATATACAGTATCTTTGAGTCTGGGGTTCTCTGTAGGCATAAAAGGAACCAAAACGGGGAGTTGACGAAGCTGAGCAAAGTGGAACACCCATCTGTAAAAAAAGAAACTTTTAGTTCATGAAAAAACATCAAGGAATTTAAAATGTTGACAGTACACTGCTGATAGGAATTGACCATATTTACAAGCTTGCTGGGTAAAACATGTCTCAGTTCCATGAAATTGAATTGATTTTTCCTTATAGCATTTAAGGAGCTCAATCCTATACTTCACTGAATCTTTCATAAACGTTTTTACAATCTTGCAAGGTAAAACATTTTTACAATCCTGCTGATAGGAATTGGACATTTTTACAATCTTGCTAGGTAAAACATGTCTCAGTTCCATGAAATTGCATTGATTTTTCCTTATAGCATTTAAGGAGCTCGATCCTATAATTCACTGAATCTTTCATAGCAGGTTCAATAAACAAGATATGGTACCTTTCCCATGCTGAAGCCGATCCTCTTAGCAACTTGGGACACAAAGCAGCAGCTTCAGCATATTTTCTTTCAACAATCAAATGATCAAGGTATCTTGTACCCACCTGTTTGTATAAAAACTTGTAAACTGATATTGGAACTTTTACATCAACAATGAAACTCAAAAGTAGGAACATGAGTTTGCAGGAGCGGGTGGAATCAAGAGAGATAAGCTGATAACACATACTTCCTCGCGAAGTTCACTCCTTCCCTGTCCTGCTTCAACAGCAGCTAAAGCTTTTTCATGCCACCCGTGTTGAAGAAGCCAATTGATATGATCTTCGGTATCTCTAACACCAGAATTGGTATTGATGTCAGTCTTACAATATATTTTACAATAAGTAGCAAAGCATAATGGCCAGAGAACCCCATCAAAACTGAAGTTTTAGTCTATTAGACCATGACCTAAACAGAATGCAATTGCTAACAAATGGGCAATACATTGATGCAAAAGTGTCTTTGTCTGTTTGGATTACAAAAATAAAGGGGATGTTACCTTAGAGAATTGACTAAGCTCTGTACCAACAAAATGCTCAAAATGAAGGTAGACAAGGTCCGTAGCTCGATGAAATAGAATGACTGATATTCACTATGGATAATATAAGCCAAAAGCAAGGAACACTAACCTAGGTTTAGCGATAACTACATCCTTTGGAGATACGATATAATACAATGGCTCATCGCCTGCAGCCCACTGCCCCCCTCCATAGCTGCTACCTGCAGCCAAAATCCACGCCCAACAAGATAGCACAGGAAAAAAATTACATCATTAAGATAGCATAAGAAGAAAATATACTAATCAAGCCATCAACATGAGGAAGTATCTTGACCTGAGAAGGGAGTGTGGGCAAGACAATAGTCTTTGGCTTTGTAGTGTTCAAACCCATGAACAGGTAGAGCATCTGTTGCCAACTCATCATTGTTCCATGTAACAACATGTACTTCAGGTCTTTGTGCATTACCCTGGTTTCATAACACAGTTAAGCACTGCAGTTGCACTACTTCAAAGCAGGGGGAAAAGCAAGCACTGAAAACATCCCAAGTGTACCTGGCGCGATGGAACTGTGCTGCTGAACTCTTTTTCTCCATCATCCTCCCCGGGAATATAGGCTAGAACAACCAAAGAATCACCAAAAGGTGCTATTCCTGAAATAAAGTAGCTGCTCTGGAAAGAGGCAACAATATCCACCTTGTTCATACTAGATACAGGGCCATTCTTATAAGCTCCATTAGCTCCCTGATCTTGATGGATTCTTACTGAAGCAATCTTTATAGACGTACCCCAGCCAATAACCAACAGAGTATCATCCTGGATTCAATAGTATCACAGTAAGGTCATTGAACTGAAAGGCGGAATGTGGATGAAGCATGAACGTAGAATGAGCAAAAAAGTGGGTTTGAAGTAGATAGACTAATACTCAGCATTGTCACGATCCAACAAGAACAATAGTTGTTTAGGCAGCAAAAAGATGAGTACTGCCACAGCTGATGACATCACAATTACAATATGTATCACCGACTTACCTGCCAGACCAAGTGTGGAAGTAAAAGCTCAGGGTGTGGACTCCCTCGTGGTCTCTCGATGAATGTCACACGCTGGTTGTTCGAAGCATCATAGATTTTCACACCTGCATCATTAGCCCATGCAATGAGACTACTCCTCCATGTCGCAGCATGAATAGGGCCCTCGCCAGAATGCAAAACCTAGAATAAAAACCCAGAAATTTAGGATTCGATTTCAGAATGTGCCAATGCATATAAACCAAGGCATGCAGCAGCATGCAAGGACAGGTTTTCCGAACCTGGTCCTGATAGCCAAACCATTTTTTGCTGTAGAACACTAATTGGCCTGCTAATCCCCCAGCCACAAATCTTCTTGATGTTTTTCTTGCATACTCAGGATCAAGAGCAATTGCTTTCATCGGCCTATAATATTCGAACTTTCTCTTTTCATCAGTAAAGAGACTACTGACCACCACTGATCCATCATCAGAACAACTTCCTATATATTCTGCCTCTATATCAAAGCTAAGTCCATTAACAGCGGCATTGTGAGCAGGGAATTCTTTGACCTGAAAATATAAGGGGGCAAACTACTAATCCATGGAAACAGAGAAGAAATGACACGTTGCGGTTTCACCTTAAATGATTAATACATGGAAATTTGTGCATTTCACCGAAGAACATCAAGGTATTAGTCTATTAGATATTCAACACCTCGACCAATAGAATACAAAGACCATAGTGGGCACAATGACATTAAATCCTTGCAGCAAGAGCACCTCATGGTTGTCTGCTGCAAGAAGATTGATGTCCTGCAGATAATCATAGTTCTTGGAAGATTACAACCTAACTCGGACCCCTATGCCACCGAAATGTTAGTCGCAGTGACACTGCATCAACAGTCAATAGCACACCGATTACTATGTAGAATTAGCACTTTCACCTTAAACACGAAACTAAGAAATATTAATCACGTGAAAAGTATAGACGAATTATTCAATTCTCCCTCTTCATGCTGAACCAGAACGATAAGTAATCAGGCCTTTGCTTTCATTTGTATCTATTCATTTCAATCATGGTCAAATTCTTTAACATTATCTAACCAACATATTGTTCCACTACAATAACACCATCAAAATTCCGCCAATATGTTCCGAATTTCAAGTTCACGATAGCCTACATAGAAATGAAATCTATAAGCGATCTATCCAGCCATCACTATTCAACCAAAACTCCACCGAACATCAATCACTCACTCAATCAAACATTCATTCATTCACAAATTAGCTCAATCACATCAAACTCCAATCAAACCTACTCTCAACCTCACCTGATTCCCCAGAAAATCGAGAATGTGAACCGCACCGCCATGAGTCCCGAGCGCGATCATCCTCTCGGCAACGGCGATGCAGGAAGCGGAATCAGAACTCAACAACGTCGGCACGCTGCCTCCCATCCTCTGATACTTGAGCCTCGGCTCATCCTCCTCCTCCTCAGCTTCCGCCTCCGCCGCTTCGGTCTCGGCTTCGTATTCTTCTTCGTCGTCGGAGACCTCGTCGTCGTCTCTCTCATCGTCGCCGTCGACGCCGTTCTCCGTCGCCGGAATCGGGGACATTTGGATCGCGATCGCCGGATTTGTAGAGAGAGAAAGTATTTTTGACGGAATGATTGGAAAAAGTGGAGAGAGGAGAGAGAAAGAGAGGTGATGGTGGATGGTGGATGGTGATGATGGAGACGGAGATGTGTAATTGAGAAAGGCGAGTTTGGGAGACGAGTTCTGTTTGGTTTGTGTTGAGATTTGGTTGTGTTGTCGAAGGGTTTATTTGCAACAAAACAAATCATAGGCAAATGTCCGTTTCTTTTTTCTTTTTTTTTCTAAAATAAATGTTTTTTCCGTCTTATAATTATTATCGTATATATATATATATTATTTTATATATATGAATATAGTTTTATTTTTATATTAAGTCACGTTTGATCATTCCATAATATGTTTTACGTTGAAATATGTAACTTATACAATCATTAATGTTTCACGATTAATTTACAAAAAAATTATCTGCGTTGTTGCACGCGTGTCAAACTTTATATCGACAAGCTTGCAAAATCAAACTGTCATAATAATTATGGGACGAAGGGAGTACAATCTAAGGGTGGTAATTGGTTCAATTTCGATTAATTGGTTCGGCTTTATTCGGTTTGGTTTTAACCATCATAATCGAAACCGAACAGATTATTAATAGGTTTTAAATCCAAAATCGAAATCGTTTAGTAATCGATTTCGGTTATTTATTTTTAATCGGTTTTTATTAAACGGTTTTGAATCGATTTTCGGTTAAAAGGTTTATGGATTTTTGTTATACTGTTCATCATCGATTATTAAACGGTTCTAATCAATTTTTAATTGATTAAACGGTTTATTGATTTAATTAAACGGTTTATCAGTTCAGGTAAACGAATAATCGGTTCGGTTAAATGGTTTATTGGTTTGGGTATTCTAATCGGTCAAACGGTTCAAAACCGTTGGTTAATCAGTTTTGAACCGAAGCGAACCGATTAATTAATCGATTTTATTTTCAAAATAAAAAAAATCAATTATTAAATGATTAATCGATTTCAATTTTGGTTCAATAATCGATTTCGGTTTTGTTTTATCGAAAAAACTGTAAGTATTTTGGGACAACTAAATAGCAAAACGAAAATGTGTAATAAGCCACATAAACCCCATAAAAAAGTATTACATAAAATATGAATTGATGGAGTATTTCATATGAGGGAGTATTTCGTACTCTCATTCTATCATGTATTGACATGGAATGAACAATGTTGAATTTTGTCGTGAGTTTATCAAACTTAAATTCGTTATTTTATATCGTGGATGAAGAAAAACTAAATGACAAAATAGACGAAATTAAACCATGAAATAAAAGGCTATTACAAAAAGGAATACACAAATGTTGTTATAGAGATTAGTTTTATGTTAGATTTTGTTGATATAAAGTTTAGTTAGTGTGATTGCATTGATCAGTGTAAGCAAATTGTACTCCTTAGTAAGGACTTTCTAATCATGGAGTACTATACCATATGTGTACCAGGGTTCATTGTGTGAAATGAAAATCAATGAATGATTAGCATTATGAGTGATTAGAATATGTAGAACAAGACAAACGTCACTACCCAAGATGAACTTCGTCGCAGAGCGTTTTCTTCCTACACTCATAGATGACACACACTTTATGATGATATTCAACTGGATATTTTCTCCATCCAAATAAATTACGATGATATATATTTTGACATATTTTAAAAAATTTCAAATAATCAATTAAAAATGGTTTTTGATAGGATTGCCGGGGCAATTTCATACATGTTAGTCACTAGCCAAAGTATCCATATATCTGGATTTTCCTTTAATTCATGTCGAAAAATAGTTTGTGTTGTAAGTGACAGCTAGCCCATTGCTTCGAGTATTGATTTTTTTTATATATTATAAATTGAAAAATCTATATTGTAGGTTAATAAATATATACAGTCAAATTTTATGTGTAAAATCTATAAAACACACACATAAAATTTTGTTTTTGAGTGTTTTAAACTCATTTCATGGATTTTTTATAGTTATTTGTGTTTTCAAGTTATTTAAGGGATGTATATAATAATCAATTTACAATATACATTTTTAACTTATAACATAAAAAATGAAACCTATAATATTGAAACATCGAGTTGATTGTCCCCCCGAGCACAACCGTTTATAAGTCCTGATTTGAGACAAGATATTCTCTTTTTAGTTTGCCTTGTGCGTACTTAGCAAGTTTCATCGTTAGACTAACGCGGAACATGTGTGCTATTCTTTGCCGTTATTTGCCATATGCAACCATTGGAGAACAAAAATAACAACGATCGATCTTATGCACGCAATGATGTCTGAAAACTGCGTCCTACAAGTCACCTCGTTTATAGTTACGATAAGTAGATAATGCAATATATCAGCACGGGGGTTTATATGATGACACAATTTACCATGCCATAAAAGGAAAGCATGATGAAAGTGGCAAATGACATATATTCAGTTTATATTCCATAACAGCGAGCACAATTGAACTATTCCTTCAGGATTTACCATCCTATATTTGGAAGCCATTTCATTCAATTTGAAATAAATCCATATAGTTGTACTTCTTAAACGAATCATTGCACACCGTTTTACCAGGAGTATTGTTTTCGGAGGCAAACAATGATGTCATTAGAACCATATCAATCCAGCACATTTTTATGTACGAACACTAATATGGCAACCACCACAACAACAATGAAACGAACGTTAAGTATAAGATGTGAATAGATACATAGTAATATATACATTATTTTTTGACATCCTTATTAGACGTACGAACCTTGATCATATGACGGAAAGAAATAGGTTGTTTTCCTGATGTACGAAAAGTCATCATTGATTAACTTACTAGTGTGACCATGATAAAACATCTTGATTCTATACCTTTTGGGTTAATATCAACCTATATTAAATCCATTGATCTCCAATATGAAACCCACTCTTACACTCCAAGTTATAAAATTGCCCAAAAAAAACTTTGCCTCCACCTCCACTTGACTTGTTCTCATTTTCCCTGTTATATTAACCACCCCAAACAAACTCACCTAAACCCAAAAGCAACACAAAACAAACAACCAAAACAAATCCTCAACAACCCAAAAAAACACATCAAGAACACTCATCAAACAAGAACAACAACCCGAAATGGTGGCGGAGAGCGGCAAGAGCAAGGAATATCCGTATCCGATCAAGACGATCGTAATTCTCGTGCAAGAGAACCGATCGTTCGATCACATGTTAGGATGGATGAATTCGATCAACCCGGAGATCGATGGTGTCACGGGAAATGAGACGAATCCGTTGAACACGTCGGATCCGAAGTCGGAGCTGATCAAGTTCGGTGATGCGTCCGTGTTTGTTGATCCTGATCCTGATCACTCTATCAGGCCATTTATGAGCAGGTACGTTCTTGGGTTTCTTTTTCTTAACCATTATTGTGAAAAAAAATAAATTGATTCTGTTTGAGAGAATTGTGCCGTTGATCATGGTAACCTTTGAAGAAAGTGTTAAATGAGAGAATTTTCTTTTATATATATAAATACATGAGAATTTTATAGTGAACATTTCATAATTGAAACATATTTGGCTGAGACAAAGTTGAATCACGTGAGTAATTTCTTGCTGACATATAGCTAGGAGCCAAATTTACTGTCAATTAAGGTTCATGCTATGTAATTTCTTGTTATTTAGAGTCAAATTTCAGGCAACTTGCGACAAGTGAGATCAAACATTGGATGAATTTTTAAAATTTAAACTAATATAGAATTAAAACAAAAAAGAACTATGAGTGTAAGAAGGCGAGGTATACGTACCCTGACATCAGTGTTAAAAAGAAGTTGAGATCTATTTACCATCGAGCAAAGTGTGATAAAGTCACCAAATCCTAGAAAATATGAGCAATATTGTTAGGATTTATTTGGTACTATATTGTTCCAAAACAGAGAAATTGCAGACAGTAAATATAGACAGACAGCAGATCATTGACACTCCCTTATTTAAATTTAGGAGTCAATTATACTTACAAACTTAAATTATCTGATCAGCTTCTTGTCCACTCGATGTGAAATCTCCGGGTTGATACCCAATAATATTCTCATATTCCAAACTTATTTGTCATCTTATTTATAATATCCCGTGCTAGTACTTATCAACAATGATTAAAAAAAAACATTGGATACATGATTACTTTTAAATAAATGCCATGAAGTGGCACGTAAGTGCATGATTGATGCAAGAACATAAACAATACATATGTGCTGTTCTAGCGCATAGGTAGTTTTAAAACCAAATGATTGGTGACAGTTCATTTTCGATTAGATTGTTGAATGGGTCAAGTTGGTACATGTTGGGAATCAAAATTATTGGAGTAGTAAAACATTGTTATCACGTTTCGAGCCACGAAGAGTCATTCTTATGAATATGTGCTGCCATTACCAATTTCACACAAATCCATTGCTTATTTGGCGGGATGTTTGTGCTGAAAGAGGTAACTATAATAATCTGCTTCAAGTGCACTAAGATTATAGAAAACCCTAAAAAAAACAAGAGAAAACACTCGGATTGTGGAGAAATCACATTACTTACACAGAGACTTGACTGACTATATAAAATATCCATTGAAAATGCAATAACCCCATTGATTATTGTGTTGAAAGTAGATTTTCCATACGTATATTGGGGTTCGCAGTAGCTAATTAATTGTTGCTTGCCGCACAAATCATCTTTCCTACACATATCGTATGCTATCAGGTTTATTTTTCGTAGAAATAATCAACTCTATACTTACAAAAATTGATGACTAATCCTCAATATTGGAAATAGGTATTTGGGGTGCAATGGAGTGAGGAATCAGCAGCAAAGAAGCTGGAGCCAACAATGCAAGGATTTGCACAGAATGCGAACAGGACATAACCAGGACTCGACGAGACCGTGATGAACGGGTTTAAGCCGGATCTGGTGCCCGTCTACAAGGAGCTCATGTCCCAGTACGCGGTTGGTGACCGTTGGTTTGCATCCGTGCCAGCATCGACACAACCAAATCGACTCTTTGTGCATTGGGCTACATCACATGGACTGACAAGTAATGACAACAAGATTCTCATTGAAGGTTTACCTCAGAAGACCATATTTGAGTCCGTGGATGAGGCGGGCTATTCGTTTGGGATATACTGGCAGGGTCCTCCTTCCACTCTATTTTACAGGTACTCAAGATTTGCGCTAATAAGGATTTGAATTTTGAGTATCAAGATGATGAGTGAAGGATCAATTATTACTTGTATCAAAGTGCATCATTAGTCACTTTACTTGATGCAAATAAGACCAGATATGACTACTAGTAAGGAATCCGAATCCGTCACTTTACATCGACTTATTGAATCAAATCGTTGAATTCGAGAATTTGCATAGTACCACTGAAGGACAACGGTTCTGATAGAAAAAATCCCTTAATTGTGCAACTCAATTGATCTTTGTCCTAATTAATTGCAGGAACCTGAGGAAACTAAAGTACTTGGATAAGTTCCATGACTTTGAACTAAGCTTCAAGCGCCACTGCAATGAAGGGAAGCTACCGAACTACACTGTGGTTGAGCAGAGGTTCTTTGACACGAAACTCTTGCCGGGGAATGATGATCACCCGTCTCATGATGTCTCGGAAGGCCAGAAGCTCATCAAGGAAGTGTACGAGGCGTTGAGATCAAGCCCTCGGTGAAATGAGATGCTATTCGTGATCATTTACAATGAGCATGGTGGCTTCTATGATCATGTGCCTACTCCTGTGGAAGGTGTCCCGAGCCCGGATGGTATCATAGGCACAACTCAGCCTTATAACTTCAAGTTCGATCGCCTTGGTGTTCTATTCCTGCTCTGTTCATCTCTCCCTGGATTGAACCGGGAACGTGTACATGATTCTGTCGAGACTCAAACGTGAGAAAGACATCCTCGGCGTAAATTTCTCATCATGGAGCAGATCTCATCCTTTCCTTTTAACTTAACTAAGTTCGGTGTATGTGCTATTGTGCTGCAGTGATACATGGACCTTCAGGACCAGACCCAACCTCACAATTTGAGCATTCCTCCATACCAGCAACTGTGAAGAAGCTGTTCAACTTGAACAATTTCCTCACAAAGCGTGATGCATGGGCCGGCACCTTCGAGGGACTCTTGACTAGAAAGACTCCAAGAACTGACTGTCCAGGTATTTATACAGCCGCGCTACGACCGATTCATAAATTGAATATAATCTCTGAAAAATAAGATCAATTGCATGAATCATCTTTCTCCGTTCTGTTATATGGAGAACTTTTATCCTAGCGACCAGTCGAAACTTATCAATATGATTTCTTGTCGCTTCACTGATCACTATTCAATGGTGCAGTGACTCTGTCTGAGCCGGTGAAGCTGCGAGAAAGAGGAGCCATAGAGAAGCAACCATTATCAGACTTTCAGAAGGAGCTGGTGCAAATGGCAGCATGCTTGAGCGGAGATCACAGGAAGGAAACATATCCCGACAAGCTAGTGGAAAACATGAACGTTGCAGGCGCTGTCGAGTATGTTGGCAAAGCATTCGAGTTATTCATTGACGAAGGCGAGAAAGCAAGGAAGGGCCGGGGCGGATGGAGAGACAGTAATTGTCGTCGAAGAATCGGTCGCCAAGGTCGAGGGTGCAACAGAAAAAAAGATGGAAAAGACCAAGTCCTTTGCTCAGAGGTTCTTCCCTTGCTTGGCATGCAACACCCCAACTAGAAGATGAGAGTGATCTGCATATTCAGTATTTGGTATTTCTATTGTGTATTTTTTTTGTTATTTTGTTTGCAAGAGTTTCTATTATTTTTTTGTACTGAGTTCAATAATGTGAAGAAATATGTTTGCTATCCCATGTAAAGTTGCATTGTCATAGTCGGCATATGATCTTAAAAACGAGACCGTAAAACAATTCTCACAAATGATACCCCACGAACGCGAAGGACATGAAATTATCCTCCTTGAAAGTGAGAATCGAATCAAATGTGACCATCAGTGTGATTCATGCATAGAAAATTGCAAGTAGCTCTAATGCTGTACACAGCTGTTCTGCATGAGACGAGGAATGCTGAGAAGAACTCTGATAAGCTCTGCAGAAACAGCATGCTGACAAGTATCGTGTCACCGGAGAAGCAGAAAGCTAAACTGAACACATCGGATCAGGTCATTCGCCATTGCTTCATGTGCATTCTGGTAAATTGCTACGACCGTTGAGCAACTGGCATCGAAACTGGAGTACAGATCAGCAAGGGAGCTGAGAGCTGCAACAGCTGCAACAGTCCTATTACCACCTTCAGCGCAGCAGAAGAGTGGCAACAGCAAGCAGTGGCAGCATTGCCGCCAACCCATAGCTAACCAAGCTATCGACATTTTCAATGTTCTCCAGCTTAGCCTGGAAAGTACTCCAGCTGCGTTGAAAGGGGCAACCCTGCAGGGCACACAACAGTAAAAGAGTCTGACTATGGGCCTATCCGAAGGGACACCCAGGTTGGAGTTTGGACCTATGACTCGTAAAAGAGCAGGGGCTGAAACAAGAAAGTAAGAATCTAGTTTTTCATCTTGCCCTTGTTTTCCTGTCTCCTTATCTCACAGTTAATCAAATAAAACGTTCTCCTCCTCTGACCTTAGTGTCTGGGATGTGGCCTTCAACCGGTGTTGCACATGTTTCACTTGCACCCTGAAGTTACAACAAACCCATGTTCACTGAGTATAAAGAAGTATCTCCAATTCTCCACCAAACAGAACCATTGGCCGAATATAACTCACCTTTCCATCAGAGACAACAGGTTGACTGGATTCCTGTTCATTGCATACAGAGCGCCGCGATGGCTGCCCGAATTTGCCGCTGCAGAAATATTTACTTGAAAAGGCTCGGTAGGGTGAATCAGTATGAATTGTCTTCATGACTGAACCAAAGAAGCTCGTCACAGGGACCTAAATCAAAGCAAACACAGAGCCAGGAGAACAATAAGAAGAAAGACATGGATGAAAATCTCTGTTGTGTGTCCTGAAAAGGTCATTGCACATAAAAATCAATTGTCGATGAAATTCCAATCGACAACTTCATATTCATAGATGAAAACTACATGCTGGATTTTACAAACATATCCAGCATGGGCAGAAAATAAGAGCAGCTAAGAGTCTTTGCCTAGGACAACTTCACCTATGATCGCAAGTTTGTAACCCCATTGCACCCAAGGTCATGTTTTTGTAAGTAGCTCTAATGTTTAAACGATACCAAATGACCAAATAAACTCACTGAACATATAGATGTACAATCATTAAACATTCCGGATGGGAAAGGTTTACAAAATCAGAATCGGAAAATTTCAAAATGATTTGAATCGACCGATTTAGGGCGATTCGGTTTTTAGATAATTTTTAATCATTTTTCTGTATAAGAAAATAGCAATAAATGAAACTATATAGTTAAACATGAAAAAAAAGATAAAAACATAGAAAAATAAATAAAAAAACTAAGTCAAGAAGCAAAAGTTAAATCTTAACAACGTTATGATTTACAAAACAAACAATAATAAAATATTATACACCATTATTTAATCACTCAAAAAACGAAGAGTGACGATGATCCTCATAATATCCTCCATAATATTCCGGATTCCCGCTGAAACCTTCGCGAGGATCCCTTTCCACACATGTAAGTCAATCATCACCACGATCACCGGAGGAACTCAAACTGTTATCGCCAACGTCAACCTGTTCTTGAGCTCTACTATCGTCCTCGCCCAGAAGCTCTAACGATTCAGGGTTTGGTTGTCCATCCAAAAACCAACCTTCTCGATATTGGATCGAACCCAATTTTGGTGAGCAAGTAGACAACTTCAAGCGTTGCGGCAACCCCGAAAATCAGCTTGAACGAAGAAATTTTTGTAAACCAATCTAAAACAGCCCCTGCTCTCAGAAATTTTTGTGTGTGTATGATGTGTATGTTTTGCCTCTCAGTGCAACAGTCCCTCCCGCATATATTGCATCATTGGCGTATTGTCACATGGTAGGAGGCAGGAGCAGTAGCAGACATGAGCACATGAGCAGCATAATTCTTTTTGTAGGTCTTGAACTTAATAACGCAATTATTAAATGGAAAAGCAAGGAGCATATGAGCACATGAGCATAGTAAATTATGCAATTATGAGAAAAAAAATACAATAATTGAATTTTGTGTCCTCTGAATCATTTGAATTGCCCAATTCAGAGCCTGAATCGGCCGATTCAGTGCCCAATTCGGGCGATTCAAGCCTAATCGAGGTGAATCAGGGCGAATCGGGGTCGGAGACCTCAAAAAACCGATCCGATTTGCCGATTAATCGGTCGAATCGGACGATTTTGTAAACCATGGAAAAAACAACTGAAACAACCATCTAAACCTGAACCATTGGTGTCAACACTGGTAAGAACAGTTAAAGCCTCTTGAATATAGAACATTGATCTGTCATGTGATACTGCTTTATTTTCTCATATGGAACCGAGATAGAGCAAAGTACGGTGTGATGCCATTTTCTGAGTCCAATATCCTATAGGCTGTAGGTCATGGCATACCATAAGTTACCAAATCCAAGACCTTTCTAAATCACTCCCTGACAAACAATTATTTCTCCCTCAACCCCTATTATACCATCTAAAATGAACCACGAGCATCTTGTTAAGTGCCAAGAAAACAAAATAAAAATGCAGATGCAGTAGATAATCAGAGCACCAAGAATCTGGAGTGCTAATGGAGTGTATTAATTACTTACATCCTGTAACTGCTGCTGATATAGATCTTCTCGATAATAAGCAGTTGACATCAATAACTTTGGGTTGTAGGAACCAAATAGACTGAAAACAAAACATCAACCTGAATAAGTATGAGAAACAGCATGCTGATGAATTTGATAGTAAGTTTAATTATATAATAGTTCTTTCTTGGCATAAGCGTCATGCAAAAAGAGGGGGAAAGGGAAGAAAGGCATGTGTTAAAACTGCAAGGGATCTCTTTCATATTGTATTGTCACGGAATACCTGTTCAATGAAGTATTGTCATATATATTTAGCCTCTCAAAGAAAGCTAGCGTGTAGTAAGTGAAACGATCCACTACAGAGACACCAACCTGCATATACAAAGTATCAGGAGAACGAAGGCCCGGTCAATTAATATTGTGATACAAATGGAGGTCACATAAGAGTTTGTCATTATTTCTAGAAGTCGGCGAAGGACAATATAATTAAGTCGCACTTACATCAGAGTCCAAGTGGTGCGAGTAAGAATTTTCTCCTTTCATACTACTCCCAATAGCCAGGACACCAGGGGAATCAAGCTACAAAGAGCAAGAAGCAATATCAACCATTGAAATAGTCCCATACTAAAACAGCCTCTTTTAATTTCATGTAAAAGCATGAAACTCTTTAAAAATCTTTTGATGTTTCACACCTCAGTTTAACCTTTTTAAGCTTCACTCTACCCTATTTGTAGATTGTTGAGACTATCCCACAACAAATAAATACTGCAATTGCTATAGAATAAGACAGAGCAGAACCCATAGATCGGTGATCTTGACAAGGATACTTTCATAAAGAGGATACACCCTTCGCTGAATATAGTCTAGTCTCTAGAACGGGCCCCTTTTTACAATGGAGATCTGTAGTGGTCATGATCTAGATTTTTTTTTAAATAACAACAGGATTAATTGAAGCTCCAAGACTAATTATACGAATTCAGTGCTAACAACCTCCACGACATGAATGGATCTTTCCCTGCTATACTAGACTTGTCAAGTAACAAAACTGGTAGTTCTAAAGTAAACACAATGAAAATGATCATGAAAACAAATGGCCATCACTCGTGAGGAAATGACAGACCTGAGAAAAAAGAGTAGCAGCCTGGCAAGTATCGACCATTATCAGGAGCTCCTTAAATCTGACACCAGGAATATCCCTTGGGTCAGTCACGTGTAAATTTTTCTACCAATCCAACCATACAAAAATCATTTCTGGAAGATGAAGATCAATCAACAAATATCAACCAACAGAACCGCAAGCATTTCAAGAGAAAAAAAAAAAGTTCCATAGTACAATTAGAGTAAATTCAGAACTGTTAGTGAACGATTCATACCTATGCTTTTCTTTCATTTGTTTTACAGCATCGGCTAAGTCATGACTCTGGAGTTCCTCAGAGTCTTGGAACTTCAAGAACTCATCTCCTCCATGACCTGTCATGTACAAAAGGACACGACTTCCTTCATCACTCAGAAGGCGTTTTGTCCTTGGCACTGCATTTTCATGGCGTCCAGTCAAAACTCTCAAAAAGTTTTCAACAGTAACCTCATAACCTCTGTAATCCACCTGAAACATTATACGATGAAACTTGAACACAAGGATGAAAAATTCACCTGTTGGGGCAGTATCACCAGAAAACCCACACTTTATATTTGGACCAAAATATAATCCAAGGTCCTCATTTAAGATGATGTAGAAATTTAGATCAGGCATACTCAAAGAACTTTGTCCATGGTCATAGAAATCACTAAACGCTTTTACATACACATTGTCGATAGTCAACAAAGGATCCCGCTTCAGCAAAGGAGACTATGATTGAGCCTATACATTACAAAGAAATTGAACGCACCTCTACATTATCTCCATACAAGTTGAGTCTATGGTTCTCATTGTTGAAAACTTGGGCAGGATACTTGTTTCTCGCATTACAGGCCATGTCATCAGCCAGCATAAGTATAATCCTTTCATCAGGTATCCCGAGTCGCTTTACTGTCCTGGAAGTCAATATTGTAGATATTCACACAACTAGTCCAGAAAACAATCAATCAAGATTGAAACAACGGAGAAGGATAGAAGGTGTTCGCACCTCACCTATAAAAAGATAGTGTGTTCGCCATGTGCCGATAATTGAACCTTCAAAACAAAGCACCACGATTAGTTTGCTGGAGGAGGTAACAAGTACTTTCAAATGCTTTAAATCTAGCATAGAAGTTGATAAAAGATTACACCAAATTTTCAGTAAAGCTCAGCATGCCACTAAAGTGACTGGACCAAATTTCAAGAAAGATTCGGTACACAATCAGACTTCCACTTAGCCTCCGAAGATCAGCTACCAACAAACAATACTAAATTTTTGCAATCTAATAACATACCATGAACTTATAGAGGACAAGTTCATATCAACGAAATCTTGATCACAGGTTCAAGTATTGACAGAACATACTTGGCTACATCTTCCTCTCTCATATCCGCTTGGATCATACAAAATATCGCCTTTTACATTTCATTCACTTACCATCATACAACACTAACCCGACAATACATCACACTGAAAGTCATACCGATTTAGCACATTCATCCCCAATCCCCAATCACACCATACCCTAAAGCAACAATCCCGTAAAACCACACACTCAGCACGCCGAAAACATCCAATTATTCACAACCAAGAGTACCAAACAATGGAATTTGCGAAACCACGAGCAATCAATCACATAAAACAAACAACAAAACCATTTCACATGCACAATTCTAAAATCACAGACCCAACCAATCAAAACCCCCAAAACCCATCACATTCACATCCCGATTAACCGGGATCGTAAGCGCACCAATAACGGGATGTGCAAACGAGAACAGCCCAATTATTCAAATGCATTGTCGTCGAAGCAGAAGCAGCTGAACTATAACCCAAACCATTAAACAAACCAATCCAAATCCAAAGAGCAAATGCCATGATATTCGATCTCCTGCTCCCCATATTTGAACACGATTCTGCGAATTTTGACCCGAATTGATTGACGTGAGTTGTTGTGCTTGATTTGCTAGGGCTTTGTGGTCTCGATTTGGGGATGGAAATGGGGGTCGAAGCTAGGGTTTGGGAATTGTGGTGATGCCATGTTGTGTTGATGCACCGTCGTCGGAGCACGGGGATCATGCTGATGCCATTTGGTGATTACATTTTATGTGGTTGTTACATTCGTCATATGGTCAAGAAGACTTAGCTAGCGATCATTCAAATCAACAAACTGTGTTTCACATAAATAATGGAAATGAGTTTCACGTAACAAAATCTATCTCAAAAAACTCTGGTTAATGTGTGTCATGATATATCTGACTTTAATTATGAATAAACAGGAAACATTAAAACAATCCAAATCAAGAGGTTGAGATTAAAATAATAATTTTTAATTTTAATTATTTATTTTTCATCGTTTAATCTCAATTATTTATTTTTCACTAGATACACTTATGTTATAATATACACTTCTCTTTTCTTATTTTTTTTATATACTCATTTCATCCCAAATTACATACAATCATTTGATCCAATGCGAAAAATTATGTGTGTATCGATTTTTCATAGATCATGGTGAAAAATTTATACTTGCATGCAAAATTATGTGTGTAATACGGTTTGTTCTAATAGGTAAGAGAGAAGGTCATGAAGCGTATTATATCGGACTACAATTGATTTTTTATTTTTTTTAGATAAAAATTTATTGGAAAAAGAAATATTATAAGTATTCACAAGCACAGTAAAAAAGTCTATGCATTATGAGATTGAGTATTCCATATTATGTGAGTTTCTTTCACGTGACTATCAAAACTTGTTTGTTGTTAAGTAAATCAATGTTTGAGATAAATCTGAAAAAAAATTGCTTGTTAGTATTTGATAAATCCACAGTGATTACACCAATACTTATGTGTTAATAGTAATAAGTTCTTTTTCCACTTATAATTTTTATACTCGAATGAAGATATACATGTATAATCTAAAATATATGTATATGATCACGTCCCTCGAATCTTACATCAAAACAACATACTTCATTTATCTCATATTATTTATAACCTTTTCTGTTTTGGGCGTCCCAAAATATATGTAATGTTTAACTCTTTTAATAATTATTACAATAAATCTCACCATCGTTCAATTTTCATATAAATTCAACAGATATATAAATTATGGTATCGAATCAAAATATTGTATTTAATTCAGAATGAAGAGAGTAGTACTACCTCCCTCCCAAAAGAATTATAATCGGTTGACTTCGTAGGATAATTTATACGTGCTGTTTTTTGTTGTAAAAATTATTTTATCCTTTGATTTGCGTGTAAGAAAAATGAAAATAATAATAATAATAAAATGAATTGATATAATATAAAAAATAAAATATTTTTATAATTTTATAAATTTTTTTAAAATATAATAATATTATAATTCAATTAAAATTTTAAATATTAATAATTTTTTTAAAACGATTCGGAGTAACATTTTTCATGCAAGATCTATTATCCCTCAACGTTTACTCGGTGAAACTCATCAACACCAAATTCAACTCATTTTTTTTTAATGTAAAATTTCAACTCACATATTAATCCCACCCAATCAACCACCACCGAACTTTTTCAACCCAAACCGAAAAGATCAAATTAAATCTACTAATCTCAAATTCTCAAAATCACCATCTCAATCTGCTGCTAATCAATCCACATCAATGGAGCTCTGAACCTCTCCCATGGAACCCTAGCTCTCATGCTTACCTTCGATTCCGCTCCCACGTCGCCGTCCATTCACCGTGATCCGTCCTTTTCCGGCTGGTGCGATAGCAACAATCAAACCAACGCAGATCGCAATATAGAATCGAGTGCAGTGAAGGATCGAGACGAGGAAGACGAAAGGGAAGAGGAGAGTGGTTTTGAGTTGAAGGTGTCGGATCGAGATCGAAGGAGGTTGTTGATGGAGAAGGAATCGAGTGATGTAGGTGAGGGTGAGGAGAGGAGGGATCGAGGGGAGTATGCTGTGTTCGAGGTGCAGAGTGGAGCGAAATCGGAGCGGAGATTGGGAGGGTTTGAGGATGTGGTGGTGGTGGAGGAGGATTCGAAAGGGAGTGTGTCGGCGGGGAATGTGTTGAGGACTATATGTTTCGTGCTCGTTTGGTATATATTCAGCTTGTTCTTGACATTGTAAGCTTCCTTAATCAACTTTCCTTTTTCAAGTTTTTTGCGGACTTGAATGGTGCATTGTGTTGCAGTCTGAATGATATGTTGACATTGTATTGCTATTAATCGAGCTGTTTAAAGCCGATAGATAAGTCAAATCTATGTGTGGAAGATTTTCGTGCAAAGAGTGGTTGGAGATGCCGTTCATGCTTGAAACAAGTGTCTTGAGAAATTGAATTCTTGATTGATGTAGATATTTCTATACTGCAGAAGGATATGGGACTGCATCGCAAACAATTTATTTGGTGTTTTGACTTGATCCGTACGTTTCT
>JAOVYX010017930.1:0-21176 GCA_035668315.1 Drosera spatulata | reverse complement strand
AGATATGATGACAAAAACCTTACCCATGGAGAAGTTTGACTTCTGCAGACAACAAACGGGTATGACGATGGTCCCCACCATTCGGGAGGGAGAGAATTGTTAGTGCGTTGCTTCCTTTTTACTTTCCCTCCGTGGGGCCCGCACCTTTTTCCACCAAATGAAGCAAAGCCTTCAGCAGGCAGAAGAATCAGCAAGGGAATTCAAGAAGCATCAGGCGAATTCGGACACAAGCGGTGAAGGAAATCAACGCGGCGAAAAAAAGAAAAAGCAACCTCCTCAACCTCTATAAATAGGGAGCAAGGAGTAGGAAAATAATACAACACATCAAACACAAAAACAGCATCAGAAGAGTTAGAAAAATACCCAGTTTGGAGTATTGAGGGGTATCCTCTACGGGTATAATTTTATCCCGTTAGAAAAGAAAAATTAGTGAGAGTTATCCTGGTGATTGTAATCCCCTAGCACAGTGTAGGAACGATATTTGTAATCTCTCTTTAGTGGATATTTTGGTACCGTTACGGTCCCGTGGTTTTTACCATTTTTATTTTTTAAAGGGTTTTCCACGTAAAATTTTGGTGTCGGTTCCATTTATTTTTGCACTATTTATTTATCCCATTTTTATAACGTAAGAAGAGAAAAATGTTGGATAATTTTCGCTGCATCAGATATGACAATTTCCGCTGCATCATATATGGACTTTTACCAACAAGTAACGTGTACGACGTGGCTCTCAAACCCCGTCTACTTCGCAGTCTGCTCAACGAGCAAGTACCCGACGAGGACGACAACCGCTCCCTTCGACACCCCTCCGAGCTATCCTCCCTAGTCTCCGCCGTCACGGTTCATAAGCTCCTCTTCGACGATGAGTTGTTAACTACGACTGACGAGAAGAAGAAGCTTGACGAGAGCTGGAAATCCGCTGTCGATGATTGGGTCGATCGAGCATTGAAGCTCGTGGCCAGCGACATGGTAACTACTCACTCACTCGATTGATTTCTGCAACACTCTCACTTCATTTCGTATTATGCTATTGGATAGGTTTTGGTTCTGTAATATGATTCTACTCATATGCGCTTAATTTGCAGGAATATCTCGAGCGATTAACTTTCTGAACTTATTTTGATGTTCTGGTGGTTCCCAAATATCAAATCTTATTATTATTTTTTTCTGTTGTCAGCCAGATAAATGTTGGGCTGGAATATGTTTGATTGGGGTCACTTGTTGCCAGTGCACCGGTACCCGCTTCCTCCAATCCTACTCGCGCTGGTTTAGGGAGCTTCTGTCTCATATTCAGGCTTGCATCTTTTTCGAGGCTGTTGGTCTTAGGCAATATTCTTTATATGCTTTTCGTGCTTTCCGTTTTTCCAATGCTGTCATGCTAAGTACTCTGCTAAAGTTTCGAGATCGATGATGGTTTGGAATTTTTTTAGTGGCTCCTATTTCCTTGTTTATCTCCATTGCTGTGTGTTTCTCGGTTTAATGCCTAACTCTGGGTTTACATGGTTTAAGCAGCTAGCAGGAGGATCCCAAATGGTGAAGGTTGCTGCTTGTGCTTCGGCATCTGATTTGTTGACAAGGTTGGACTTACCTCGACGATAGCAGCATGTCTTTCATTTAGAAGATATTGATTCGATGTCTTCACTTTTACTTGGTGGGAAGTATGTCTCTTTCTAATTATTGTTCTGTGACATTATGACGTCGTTGTAAAATTGTTATTTCTTTTTGAGATCAGGTTTGGTGGATTCCCTAGCATAAAAAAAGATTCAACCTCACAAGCTGGAAAATTGGTTCTGCCAATTCTGAAGCTGTTGAATGACGATAACTCATCTGCTGTGTGGGTTTGTGCAACTCTTCTGAAGTTATATATCTGTAGCGTTGCATAGTTGTGCACATTATTGAATCTGTTACTTGAAAGGAGAAAAGAAAGATCATGCACTTTCAAAAAAAAGCAAAAAAAAAAAAGAAGAAGAAGAAGAAGAAGAAAGTAGTATTATGTTATTTGTATGAATTTTTTCATCCAAAACATGCAAATCGCTATATAGCAAGCCTTAAGCAATGATTGATGGTGTCTTTGTTTTTTTCTTTTTTTTTAAAAAAAGTTCATCTGAGCTCATAATCTTATTCATGTTTCACGGGGCAATTGTGATTATCAAATTCTCTTATTTTAATGGAAATAGTAGTTGGTTAAAAACACATGTACTCACATGCTCTTTTACTTCCTAGCAGGAAGCAGCTGTTTCTTTGCTACTCACTATCATAACAATTTTCCCGTCTTCAGTCCATCGGCATTATGATAATGTAAGTCCTAAAATAATCTATTTACCCTGAAATCTGAGGCATCCCTTCAACTGTACAATCGATAGCACCTTGAGCAATTCCAGTAGCGATCAGAAAATTCTAAACGACATATTTTATTCAATTAATTAGTTTTGCGCAAAAATTATCTTGATGGTCTTGTAGTTTATACTACATCATCCAGTAACTGTGCCGCTGTCACTTTTAGTTCAGATGATACAGATACTTTGAGTTTTGACCACCAATCTAGTGATTACGTAATTGTATGTTGCATAATTTGTAGTGATTGTATGTCAGTGTTAGTGGGTTATGTTGTGTGTTATTGTACCATGGTAATTCTTGGGTATGTTTCGAAAGTCATGTAACTATTTGAAATAGAGACCTTAAAGGCCTTGACTTAAAATCGTGTTATGTCACAGTGCTAATCTTTAGTGACGTTTAGATATTTGATTTCAGTGGTTATGCCATAGACCATGGTGCTTCATAAGTTACAGCATATTCCATTTGGAGGATACCGTGCACATGCATCAACCACTGATGCTTGTCATGAGATAGACTCGAGAAGATGCATTACTATTAGTGGCTTTTTTCTTCTTTCTTTCTTTCTTCTTCTTCTTCTTCTTTTTTTTTTTTTTTTTTTTTGTGTGTGTGTGAAGGTTAAGCGAAATTTTAGATTGGAGTGTTTTCATTCTTTTCCCGTTTTTTTTTGGCTTTATTCGATTTAAAGATGTATTCACATTTATATTGTGATGTTTTGGTTGTGAGGATAAGTTGCAGCCTTTTACCTTTTAGATTATAATGTGTGCAACTGCAGGTCGAGATTGCTTTGGCATCTAAGATAATGAGAAGCAACTACAATCCTGATTTAATGAAGGTATTAGCCGGTAAATAGTGTCATAGTTTGTGCTTTGGAATTGATTCTTATTCTTATAAATTACATTTTGTCATGATTACTGATGCTAGATCTATTATGATTATCAGAAGTTCTCTTGTTGCCTGGCCTTGCTTCCAAAATCCCGAGGTGATGCTGATAGTTGGTTTCAGATGCTGCTAAAGATATTGTTGTCAATCGATATTCAGTTAACTGAAGTCTTAGAAGGCTTAGAAGAAGGTTTGTGAAAGTTCTTTTTTGGTTTCATTGCTCGGTTGAATATGAAAAATAAACATATTCTTGTACCTTTATGCAGAATCCAAATGTGATGAGGCTGTCCGGTTGCTAGTACCACCAGGTAAAGACCCTCCTCTCACATTAGGGGACAAGTGGTGGGGAAAAGATGGCTCAAGCATGGTGGTAAATACATCTCGGAAATCTCTAGTGCCAAGTATATCGTTGCTAATGCACTGCTGTTTGACTGTGCTGAGCAATCCTTATCCTGTTCAGGTAAACTATTAGTGATTTACATCTGCAAATCACTTGTGTTCATAATATTGCACTCTTTCTGGTACTCTATCTTTTCCTCTGATATGCCCTCATAGCCCTGATTTCAATAAAATTGATGCGCCCCAAGAACTGCATGTTGAACTTCAGGTTACTGTTCCAGTCCGTGCATTAACGGTCATAATTAGAAGAATGCTGTTAGTTGATGGATCTTTGCCTCGATTTTTTCCGTATACAACTGCAATGCAGCAAGAGTTTGTTTGTTATCAGCTTCCAAATTTGCATCGTCACAGTTTGGAGGTACTCGCAGCAATGGTGAAGGGACTTCACAGGTTAGCCATACTTGTCTTTTTAGTTTGTGGAATGTCTTACTGAATTTGTCTTACAAATCAAGATTATGCTGTATGCATTAAGAATTCGCCATATATGTCTGGCGTCCAGCTAAAATGCAATGCTGGCTTTTGGATTCATTTCCAAGTTTTCATCTCCAAGGTAAAGATAAAATGCTGACATTATTGCCATTTGTATTTGCAGTCAGCTTTTGCCTCATGTTGCCAATGTTGCACGGCTTCTAGTGGAGTACTTGCGCAGATGCAGGTTTTCAGAATTGAGGATAAAAACCTCTTCAATCATTAAATATCAGCTGGTGTCAAAAGGAGTTGGTATGCTAACTTTATTTTGGTTATTTGCTTGTCCTCTAATCCTCTTGCTGACTGTCATCTTCCTTTTTCTGTTCCTCGTTTTATTTGGCTGACTAAAGTCAGTTGTGAATTGAAGCTTATTAGTTTTGTGTGATTTTTGCCTTTGGTTTATTTGTTTATTTACTTGTAGAGTTGCTTCACGACAGGGAATTTATACAATCTAGTTAATTTTTTCCTTGACGAAGTTCCAGTTAATCAAACTTCTTGTACAAACTTCAGCAACATGGGTCTCTCATGGATCTGTCTGATGAACGCCTGTTGCTATGGTTAAATAAATGACTTGTAGTGTAGCCCATCGTAGAAGTTGTTTTCATGGTCAGTAAAGTGCTTGCTTCTATCAAGTATCTATCGTGCTATTTTTTATAACCTTGGCTAACATATTACACTTAACTCAATAAAGTTTTTAGTAAACCCTCAATGGATAGGCTTCTTATTGTTTCCCTTTGGTGGCTAGCTGGTCTAAACGATTCTTACCTTTGTTCTTTGGATCAGGAGTGGCATTGTACCTCTCACAAGAGATTGTCAACAGTGCTGTTGCTTACCTGCATTGTGCGGATAGTGTTGCATCTCGTGCGATCTTAAAACCATCTTCTGGGGCATCTCTTCAGTCTAATAAGAAAAAGAGGAAGCTTGCCACCACTATGAATGAGGTGCAGCAAAGTGCATTGGATGTGCAAATGGAAGCGCCCAAAGAATGTCCGGTGGTGCTTGCCTTAAAAATTGCTGCATTGGAGGCCGTGGAGGCTCTCCTTTCCGTGGTATGCAGTTTTTTCCCCCCGAGGCTTTTAGTTAAGGATCATCAGCATCAAATTATCAATGGTGTACCTAACAAAGAATTGAGGCTATCTACTTGGTCAGTTATGATACATGGCTCACCGACATTCTAGTCTACATCGGGATAATTGATAGGGAAGCTTATTACTGTCTTTATTGAAAGAATGTGATGAAGAAACTAGCGGGGTTAAGACTTGAGTTCTTCAATGTTGCACATAGTTTGTTGCAGAACCTGCAGTGTAAAAGGAAGTAAGGTTCTACCTTTTCCGGTACTTGGTGGAAATGGTTTGGAGAATGCCTGATGACCTAATATGTTATCAGTTATGCATTTATTCTCCTGGACCTTTTGTTGATGGCATTTTTGTGAACAGTATTACGTCTGGTAAGGATCAATGGGTGGTGGTAGCTGTTTCCTAGTGTTGGAAGTTTGCACTCATCTAATCTTGAGTTATTTTCCTTTTAACCTGGAATATTCCTTGCAGGGCGGCTCTTTGGGAAATGATAGTTGGCGTTCAAAAATTGATGATCTCATAATATCCATGGCAGCTCATATGTGCGAAACAGGATGGGCCCTGGATGATGAGGATGTGTGCAATGCACCACCGGCAAGAAGGGCAGATTACCAACTTTCTGCCTTGCATGCACTATTAGCATCTCTTATTGCTCCGGCTCGTGTTCGCCCTCCTCACCTTGCTCAAGGCTTTGAGATTTTTCGTATAGGTAATTCTTCTCTATGATATGAGGAGAAAAAACTTGTCCAGTGAGCAACTGAAGTTTGGATCACTGGAAAAGTTTATGTTGTTTACTCGACTAGACGATAATAGCTGTATCAGTTTCGCCAGTGAAACATCTGAGTTCATCGGAAAAGTTTCTGAATCAGTTTGTTGATTATAAAAAATGGAATTTATCAGAATTAAATTTGGGATTGGCAGGGAGGCAAGCAGCAGGAACAAAGATTGCTGCATTGGGTGCGCATGCTCTTATGACTTTGGAACTGCTAGTACATCCCAGGGGCCTTCCTATGATAGATTTCCCATCTCAAAGCACTGATACATTTGTGCGGCAGGCGAACTCTGGCTATCCACAACACTATTTACCACCCAATTGCAGTATTTCAGCAGCAGCGCTCAGTGACTCGGATGAAGACGACTTCTTGAACGACTTGTATTTAAACAACAGAGTTCCGGAGTCTTCAATGCCTGAAGCGAAAAATGCTACTCCTGCTGTGGACGTAGGGAAACATCCTCAGGGAGTAAATAATTCGGCTGGTGGAGAAGCCTCAGAAGAAAGGGGTCTGAGTGGAGCATATAATCCCGACACCAATCGCTTTCAGATAATGAACAGTGGTATTACCTTTCCTGAGCCTGAACCTTCTCCGGTTCCCATTAGAGAACCTGAAGAACGTCTTCCTTGTGCTGATCCGATGGTACCACCCTTGGTTGCCAAAAGTGGATTCGAAGGACCGTTGCGAGGGGAAGATGTTCCAACCACCAAATCTGCGACATCGGTTGAAACTTGTGTTCCTTCCAGGTCTGGCGAAGACACTGTGATACTTTCTCGTGTGGAATTAGATGAGGGCTTATCTAGCGACTCATTTCCTGATATAGTAGATGGAGACCCAGATTCAGATGGGGATTCGGAATCAAACATTGACTAGTAGAGCTCAAGGTTGTTTTATAGGTCTTTGTTTCATGAGATTTAAGCGTGACCCTGCGGTCAAAAGTTTTGGTACTGAACCCCTGGAGAGGTAATGCTGTGGTTTATTATGCACAGTGTGGAGCTCTTTCGTGTAGAAATTTTGTGCTCCAGTAATTCTTATTTGAAGGATGTAACAGCATAATTTGAACAAGAGTACTTGGAGTTTCCATCTTATCTATCATATAGTGTACCTTTTCTCGAAGAAAGAACAAAAAGCTTAGTTTAACTAGCAATCAGGCATCGAGCAGTGATGCATCCATATGGATCAGAACTTTTCCCTCAACCTAATGCCATAACTACAGACCATTGAGCTGTGAAGCCCAGCTTCCCAACTGTTGCTCCCTGCTTACTGAGAATGTTTTTCAACCCCAAAGCAAACTAATGTTTTAACTCTTTTTGGGAGTGAACAGCAAATGTAGGTCAGATATACATGAAGGTACTATCATTTAAACTCGGCCACATAAATGTTAGGCCTAGTTCTCTATAGACTGTAGCTCTATTACACCGACGTGGAGAATACTATCAATTCAACGAACTCACTCCATCTGGAAATGTGTGCACACTGGATTCATTTTTAAGGTAACAGTCATTTATAGTCGACTAAGCAATTATACTGAATCTGTACCGAAGGCAAACAGCAGTGGAACCGCTATATATGGCATATATCTTGCCAAGATTAAAGACGAAGTCCCTGAAATACGATCCTTCCTCATGGACACTCTTGCAATCCTTTCTAACGAGGAAAACGAGTTATGCATATATTTGATCTAGCAAAACATCACATGAAAAACCAAGGTCAAAACTAATCGGAAGATACAGCAGCAACCACCATCACACTAACAAAAGCATGAAACATCTTTGGCTGCCAAAAGCTCTGCCAGTCCCTCCCTCGGTTTGGCAAGCCTCTATATCGGGGAACATCTTCTGGAGCCAAGAGATTGAGACCTTCAGCAGGCAACGAAAATCCCAGACATACTAACTCATGAAAACCCTTTACCAAGCTTCTGAATCGCGGAGAACATCTTTCTTCTCGATCCAACCGCAGTGATCCCCATATCTTTCAGATCCTCCAAGGTTAACATTGGCAAGACCTCGTCATCAACCTCATGTATCTCGAAAACCGGCCAATACCTCCCTAACCCCAGCCCATTCAGCCATATCCTAACACCATCTTCTCTACTCCACCCCCTTCCTCTCCCACTCTGCCCTGCATTATTCTTCTCTGTATCAGACCGCCCATCCGATTCGCCACCATCAAGACTATGATGACTCTCGTTTTGATATCTACTCCCTTTCGCAGCAGCCCTAGAAGAACCCCTGATCAGATTATGCGATCTTGAGAAATTCAATTCCTTGTCATTCCCAAGCCCTCCTCCTCTCTCGACATCGTCGTCTTCCAATGAATCATTTCCTTGGCTCTGCTCTTTAAACGGACTCTCGGAGTCCTCAACCTCGAAAACCCTCGCAAACCCATCTTTCCTATCGCCCTCCTCGCCGACCCCATCATCCCCGTCTCCATGGTCATTACTAGCCCCATTGTTGACATCACCAATACCACCACCAACATCGACATTCGGCAGCCAATTCGTCCTCGGCCTTTTAACTCTCTTATTACTAGACTTCAAATCTTTACTAGTTCTCCAGCTCCCAATTGCAAGATTATCCAAATGAAGCTCCCTATCGTCCCTCTCAAGCCCCCCATCTAGGGTTTCGCCTCCGCCCAAGTTCGTCAAAACTCGAGTCTTGGACGCCTTATTATCCCTTGTCGCCGCAGCAGCCTTCCACTGCTTGGCCCGGCGATACGACGATTCCAGCGACACGGTCGCCGCTGGTTGGTCGCCGATCTCGCCGAGCCGGACGCTGGGGCGACGCTGTCTCTTCGAGCTGATGTTGTTCTCCGTCGATGTCGTCGCCGTTGTTGCGGGGAAAGTGGGCGGCGGAGGATGCGGTGGTGCAACGCCGTTGATTAGGGTTTCTTGCAGCTGCTGCGGCTGTAGCTCCGCCATTGAAGAAATCGGTGGAATTATTGTTGGGAGGCGAATGGAATGGGATTGGATTGGATTGGATTTTTCTAGGGTTTGGAGAAATTTGGGGATAAAATGAAAGCCAGAAAGTGTGAGCAGAGAGGAGAGTGCGGTGGAGATAAACAAGGTCAAAGCAAGTCCTTTTTTCCGGTTTTTCTTTTGTGTGTTATTAAGTACTGTATTATTATATGCGTGGATCAGATGGTCCATGTCTTGTGTTTTATCCAGCTGCTTCTTTCCACTTTCCTTACATGTAAATTTCAGTTGATTAATATTCTTTTTCTTTATAATATAGATAATATTTATTTATTTAGATTATTTTAAAATATATATAATATTATATTATATTTAGTAATTTTTTCATATAAAAAATCAAAACAATCATCATTTATTATAATATATTCATTATCTCCTCTCACAACTTTTACAGTAAACCTCACTACCGTAAAAAAAAAATATTCTTTTTCCATCAAAATTCACACAAATTCAATACTGTCATAAATCTTCGTCTGGTTGTCTATATTATGATATAGAGGGAGTACTGCTTCCGTCTCATGAAAAATACAACAATTTTCTTTTTAAACCGTTCCATAATAAACGCAATGTTTTTTTATATGCAAATTTTTTCACAAAAAAAATATCAAATCAGGTACAATACACCTATTAACTCTTCTTATAATTATCACAGTAAATTTTATCATCAATATAAATTCAACACATATAAAATTTCATGTCAAATCAAACCATTGCGTTTATCATAAGAGGAAAGGAGGTAGTATGCTATATAGATAATTCGTCGCCGTTTCGGCGGGACAAATTACTGATTATTCAACACCGGAACTCTGACATGGGACTTGAAACATTCGGTCTTCATACACTTTCTTTCGTCCTACCCTGCCACTAGGAAAAGGAAATGCATACACCTATAACTTGGAAAGTTATACATAAGCTAACCTTAACAAAAATTGCGCTATGAGATCAGATGGACATGCACTTCAAGAACATAACAAACAAACATCATTAGAAGGCATTCCCAGACAGTTGGTACTAATGGCGTCAACCAGAGCCGGCATCGCCTTTCTGCTTCTGCTGGTGCATGCTAAATTGCTATTTTGGTGAAATTTGAACCCCTGGACTTGAGTCCATCGGCTAGAATGCAAAGTGAGCCTTGCTGAGACTTTGCTCCGAGGGATACAACGTCGCACCTCCCATATATCTTCGATGCTCAGTACCAGCCCATCTTATAGTGCCCTGAGGCTTTCCCTTCACTTATCGCTTCTTGATTATGGATCTGATGCACCAGCTCTCAATCTCCTGTCACAGATGAATGCAAAAGTGAAAGCAAGAAATGCCACATATATTGTTCACATGCTTAGCTTAAACCCTGGAGGAGCTCCTTATGAACCACCCCCTTTGAGGCAATTAGTCAATACCCTTCATACAAGTTTATGTAATCAGTGAGAAAATGATTCACTCACCCTAAACACTCCAGCATCTGGTAGTAAGCCCGCCCGATCTTGAACTGGAGTATGACCTCCTCCAGACTCTGAGAAACACCGTGTCCTGAAAACATCACCAGTTCAAGATCAGATGCAAAAGCAACTTTTGACAATATTTCCCTAACTCTAGAGCCTTGAGCCCAGTTCCGATGACCCAAAGGACGCACTGTTAATCCGTTTTTATTCGGTTCGATTTTAAACCATCAAAATCGAAACCGAACAAATTATTAAACTTTTAGGAATCAATTTCAGTTATTCGATTTTTTAATCGATTTTCGGTTAAATGGCTTTTAATCGATTTTCGGTTCAATAGTTTATGGATTTTTGTTAAACGGTTTGTAATCGTTTTTTTAACGGTTCTAATCGATTAAATGATTTATTGATTAGGTCAATCAATTTATCGATTTCATTAATCAGTTTATTGATTCGGTTAAACAATTCATCGGTTCAGTTAAACGGTTCATTTGTTAAATTACTCTTATCGGTTAAACGGTTCAAAATTATACCGATTAACTAATCGGTTTTATTTTCAAAATCAAAAAACATAATTTTTAAATGATTAATCAGTTTCGGTTTCGATCCGATAATTGATTTTGGTTTTGTTTTAACACCCTTACCTAGCATGAGGTATACGGGATTTCGGATTGGAATTTCCGGCAGGTTTATTTTGGAGTTCATCATCACCTCAAGGGTGAACAAAAAAGATGCATATACCCCAAAACAGTCCTAACTCCATCTAGAAAAGAAACCCAAGGCAGAATCGTTGTGGATTGAACAGGATGACTAGGCATAGAATAAATACTGTTCCTTCTATCAACACTTCCTTCCCTGCATCTGCAAGATGCAACCTTCAGTTACTTGCATAAAATAAGGACAAAGCAGTATTAGAATTTAAGACATGCTCATATCATAAATTTCTGTAACATTATCCAGGGCATAGCAGATCCTCTATTTCGGAATGTACTCTTCGTACCCACGTACTATGTATAATTCTGCCGATGAATCAGAAAAGATGTTGGTGAGAATGAAGTAGACAGATTTTACAGTACACTGAAAAACTGGCAGGTTAACTACTTGGATAGGTGCACCATTCTCTCGAAAAATGGCATCATAACTATCAATCTCCTTGCCAAACTATGTTTTTAAGAGATCACCAGAATTACCAACAACAGCACAATGGTCAAACTTTGTTTTTAAGAGACCACCATAATCACCAACACCACCACCACCAACGGCGGAAAATGAAATGGGAATCGCCTAATTGCCACCGCAACAAACAAACACACAAGCGTTCGACGGTCAGTCCCAGTCGCGTAGTCGGTGATGATGAAATGACGACACCCTCTTGCTTCTTGTAACTCTCGTGGATTCTATTTTTTGCCACTCGCAGAGTATGTAGTTCACCAAGACGGGCCTAGGCCCTGGCTTCTCACCTTTAGGCCCATGCCATACTAAAAATGAACAGCCCAAACTATTGATAGCCTTATGCCCTATTTCCCTTTTGATTATGTATTATTTTCTTCGCTATTTAATGTAATATAATAATTTATAAATTATTTATATGTTGAAATGATAAATTTATCTTTATAAATATGTTTGATAAAGAAATAAAAAAAAAATGGTGAGAGATGGAGCCCGGGGGTTGGTAGGGCAGGACCCCCATGAGATACGTATTCACTATAGCAGTACAATAGGTTCACAAGGTCCGTGTTTGGCTTGTTTGTCATGGGGTCTTTCTGTTACATACTTGACCTAATCAATCTGGATCGGTTTAGTGGTATTCGATTTAATCTTTTTTTTGAAAATCTTGGGTTCGAATCCCAGCAGTCTCAAAATCCATGTTGATCATGTCCGTGGGAGCCTTGTCAGTGTCTGGAGGATTAATCGGACGTGGGCATCTTGTCAGTGTCCGGAGGATTAATCGGACGTGGGCGCCTTGTCAGTGTCCGGAGGATTAATCGAGGTGCGCGCGAGCTGGCCTGGACACTCTCATCACAAAAAAAAAAAACCAATTTCAGGATTTCAATTTCAGGATTTTGAAAGGAATCGAAACAATAGTGCCTTATATTTTTCCAATGAATTCGTACATGAAAACTTGATCAACTATATTACAATTATAAATATAATATTTGATATCAAAATTATTATTTTAATGTGTTTTTAAACTTCAAAAGTCCTCACTTGCCCTCATTTGAACAAGATAAAACAGAATTTGTACTTTATTTTTTCTTTGTTTTTTTAAAGAAAAATTCTAACTAATTTTAAAGAATGAAACACAATTTTTTTCACCCTCTGAAAATGATGATGAAAGAATTGATATGATATGGAATAAGGGTGATATTTTTTTGTGAAAAAAATTATTAAATATAAAAATATTATAATTTAAATAAAACATAAAAATAATATTATAATTTGAATGGAATGAATGCCCCCAGCATCGGATAAATCTTTGACCAACCCAAGTTAGTTAAGATAAGGCTAATCTTTAATATTTCTTCCTTCCAAAAAAATTAATGAAAACGAAACGAATGATATTTCGAGATATTTCGTTATTATTTTTAACGATGGGAAAAAATTATTTTTTCAACATAGGATTAAAATTCACAACTTAATCTATTACTATTATATTATAGTTTTACAAAAAATGTTGTTTGATAATCTTATGACAACTTCAAAATACATGCTATTTCACTTATTTTGGGACGGATTAAGTAATGATTGTTGCTATTTTCTAATATGACATTAGTTTTATAAGATGAATGTTAAAGGTAAAAGTTTGATCAAAGTTCCTGAAAAAGGTTTCTAGCATACTACTCTCTCAATCCTATAACACATACTCCTATAGCATTTTTTATTTGGATTATCCAAAAGTATTTATAACTTTTCATTTCTTAACAAGCTTTTAATCTAAAAAAATATAAATCAATCATGTTATATTATAATATAACTATTATCTTCTTTCTCAATTATTATAAATAATCTCATTATGATTATAAAAAAATTGATTTTCTTATCAAAATCCAACATATAAATAAATCTCTGTATCGTGTCAAATGGTTACATCTAATTTAGGATGTATAACATATAGGCCTAGTAAGACGGTAAATCAAGCCACAATGCCACAAAGAGCACATTTGTACGTGATTGAATTAATGCTGGTTTTATGGATTCCACAAAGAGCACAATGCCACGCTTTGCATCCGTAGATAGAACAAAATATTCCCGTTGGAGTACATGATATGACTAGCACGCAAGCAAAATATTCCCGTAGCTGTAGCTGCTTTTTATCAAGAAAGTAGAGCAGAAAATTCCGTTCTTGTTTGTTATCATCGCGAGTCATGAAAATGAACAACACTGCAAGGGGTCACTGTAGTCTGTGGGACCACATCCATCGTATCCAGTTGATTCATGTATGAAGCAGCATTGTGGTTGGTCTCCCGTATCCCAAAACGAGCTTCCTCCTGCAATTTCAACAGTCTCCTGAAAACGATATAATTTTCGTCAACTTCCTACTCATGATAACGATCTTTCATGTTGCGATATCTCACGCCTCTCAAGAAAAGATCCCTCGGCCCCACCCCAACCGCCTACATGCATGGCCCCTTCGCATTATTCTTTTCAATATGTATCGCGTGCTAGCATCGAATTCTAGTTAGTCAAAAACAATTGGCATATATTTTCATTCAACACATGTTTTGCGGCGTTACAATTACGATAAGCGGAGTCAAGAATCAAAGACCACATATATGACTGCCTGCTCATACGTACCTGCGTAGGGATCTGCAGAACCATCTGACCCTCATCAAGCAACGGGAAGCTCATGACTTCATCAAGGAAAGTAGATCCGAGCTCATTAGAAGAAAAGGTATCGGTTGCTATGTGATTAACGGTGGTGGACAAGGCGGTGGTTGTGAGTTGCGGGGCGGATGAGAAGGGCGTACAATTATAACATTGTTGTGTCAGTGTTGCTGCCATGGTGGTTGTCGATGGCTGCAATGGCAATTGCATACTGCTGATTCCCTGCATGCAGCACATGCAGTTATTGTTGTTGACTAGCATGTCAGTGACAAAGATCCTCACTTCCTGATCGAATTTAATACAAGAAGAAAGTTGTGTACTATCCCTCTCTCCCTCGCTCTCACACCCCCGCGCATATGTCAAAATTTCTCGTTAATCCAGTAAAAAAAATAATTCTCAACTCTGATCTACAGGCGTTGCATCAGAGCAAGATTACCTGAGGCTCAAACATCATGCCCTCAACGTCTGCTCCAAAGATGGGATCTACACAAACAAGCTTCCTCGATAAGAACTGTACAAAACGCAATGGACGATAGTAAGACTGCTGAAAGAGCGTTCCAATCATCGACATATAAACATCGCTTAATCGAGGAGAACAAGCTAATTACTAGAGTTTTGGTACCTCAACTTGATGTTGCAGGGACTGGACATAGTTTATTATCTCATCCAGCATGAGAGCCTTTCCAGTCACCTACTCATGCCAACATAAACCAGATGGAGCAATGTCATTAACATTGATAAGTTAAAAAATGTCCGAGTCATGAACATTAATAGAACTTGAGGATACCGAAATGCGCACACCTAAATAAGCCCCACCTTATCACAACCAGGAACAAGTGCTTGCAACACCTTCATCCTCTCGCTTATCTTCTCTCTCCTTACCTACATCAGAAGACAAAAATAAAAGCACCCACATTTTGCTAGATAATGCATGCAAGATTTCTTCCTTCTTCAAATTTTGTCTTTCGACAATCAATATTTGTTGTCTCTAGTGAATACATCATATCAACTGGCGCTCCACAGAGACAAGAAGGTAGGACAAAGAACTTCAATTAGATATTTATCATGTGATCTATGAGAACATCTCGTCTTGAAATTTTCATTTCGACAATTAGAAGAGACGCTGGTCCATCCATAGTGTGTCGGGAATCAAAATACGTAGAAAGAAGAAGCAGCAGTCTGCATATATGCTAATCTGAGGGGATAATGCAAGAGTACCCGCTCTGCTAGACTATGGCTATCAGTTGCTTCGCCCCTTCTAGCTCTCACATGAATGTAGCCCGTAGGAGCTTCCTTGGCAACCAGCTCCCTTTTATCAGCTCCTAGTTGCTTCTCTGACTCCACTTGATTAGTTCCCTTTTGCCTCTTCCCTTTCCTTGCGCTGCTATCCTAGAAAGGCAAGAAGAAAAACAAAACTCGTTACTATATGAAACTCCATTAGAAATTCACCCGCAAAGCAACCAACTTCAGCAACATCTTGGCATTTGAGACCAGCCCTCTAATCTATCCAAAATGAAACTAGTAAAATTGGATAGCATCTGAAATTCGTAGCGGCAGAGATCCATTGCAGTAGCATTGCGCAAAATGTGACAATTATGAATCAGAAGGTTCGCCTTGAACTGACTAGCTATGTTACAAATAGTCCGTCTGGTTATTATAGTAGTAGTACCTTGGAATTAGCAACAAAATTCGAGGAAGAACTTCCTTTTTCCGCTTTCCTCTTTTTTATCAAGGACACCCTGCCATGATTTTCAGGAGTCAGCTGCTCATCACTGCTCTGCTTCTCAGTCATCACAGAATGCTCATTCTCAATCTTCTCACTCGGAATAATGACATCAATATCGCCGCCTATATCTTCGACCACATTCCGCTCACATTTATCATAGTGAAACTTGCAATGGGAGGAGGAGGATTTGAAGTTGGCCATGGAGTTAGGTTCAGCAACAAGAATGCTTGGCAATTTATTAGTGATGAGTGGAGTAACTGAAAACGGGAACGAGACTGAGTCAACAAGCAAAGGAAGATATTGTTGATCATAAGAAAAAGCTGCCATTTTTTGGGTGCCCTCCCCTCGAAGCTGTGTGTTATGATATGTGCTTAGCAGCAATGATGAGCTTTCAAAGGAGACGCATTTTCTTTCTTCAAATAAAATGATGGAAGAGAGAAGTTGGCAGCATGAGGAAAAAAACTAAATTGTGAGCACAGATGAGATAAGGAGTCATTCATTCATGCATTTATTTATACTTGTAGAACCAAAAAAGAAAGAAAAAAAGGGGGGAAAAAAAAAAAGAAGGGGGTTGAGTGAGAGGGCAGAGAACAGAGAAGTTTATTTGACTGGTCTTGTCAAGATTTCGCTCTCTGTGAAGAAGACAAAGTTTAGGAACAGGAGAAGTTGCGGCTCATTAAATTGAGAGAGGCTGCAGTTGGCAACTTGAGTAAAGCAAGGACGGTGTTACCTTGCAATCTCTAGGCATGTCATGTATTATTAGGATGTGAATGCTTAACTATACATGTCATATTCTCAAACTGATTTGTCAAGATCAATTGACCACTTCCCACCCATAGCCTTTTCATCTAACAGTTGAGAGATGTGTGATTGCTTTATCTTACCCGCACACCTCCACATTGAATGGAAGTTCACATACCAAAAAGTCATTGGAACGTGTTAAAAAAACATCAAAGATAAGTGTTACGCATCAATGTCATAAACTGTAGTCGGGCTTGTAAGCACGCCACGCATTTCCTAGGAACAATTACGCGAAACATCTAAACGTCCAGGCTCATCGGCAAGTGTTAAAAACATCAAAGATAAGTGTTGCACATCAAAGCCATACACAGTAGTCGAGCCTGTAAACGCGCCACACATATCGTTGGAACGAATAGGCGATTCATCTGAACGTCCAGTCTCATCGTTTGCAATTACTACTATCATTCATCACTACTAACAGTATGGGTATGATTCATCACTACAAGCAGTACAAGAGCCAGAAAAAAGAAAAAAGAAAAAGAAGTTTGCCCGATCTTACCTTTCAAATCAACGCTTCCTATCCATTGAGAGGATTTAGGGTTCAATCGTTAGACCCTTTTTCCCAAACTCTCAAAGGTTCCCATCTCGGGCAAAACCCGGATCCGACATTGCACCGAATTCGGGTTTTTACAATCTGGGTGGGTTACAGATCAAGGCCAAATGGAGCGACTTCATCGGATGGACGGATGAGCAAGAGGTTGTCATCTTCCAAAGATGTCATAAGAGATCAGCCTTGCGAGGAGGAAGGAGAAAATCAATCCAGTGAACTTTGATTTGAATGCCTGTTAGCTGAAGAAGCCCTAGACTTCTGTTTGATGAGATAAATGCAGAATGGAGAAGGGAGTTCATCCCATGACCATGAGGATGGGTTTGTTTTGGAGATTAAGACAAGGTCCCGGATTATGGCAAGTTACGTGAATATATCTCATGCAAGTTTTATTTATATTTTAATATTTATTTAAAATTATGAACGATAAATAATAATTTCGTGAGTAATAAATAATCACTCTATGAATTATAAATAATAATTTTGTAAATGGTCAAAATCAGAATGAATATCAAAATCTAAGAAAAACTTAACTGAATATCAAAACATAATTACCCCTTTATAATTTTGGCTTATTTATCTTGATTTATTTCTTATAATGTGTTTGTTTACGACGAAACTAATAACTCAGGATATGATTATATAGTTCAGTTCAATATCTAAATCTATAAAGAAACACATGTTAGACTATTTTATATGAAAACAGGTTAATCTCATGGGACTAATAGTCTCGAGACTATTTATCCCTCATCCCTCCTCCACTAATTAATCCCTCATATGAGGGATTAAATTAGTTAGATGGGATAAATAATCCACCACCCTATGGACCTTGAAATGCAAAACAAAACATTGGGATAAACTATTACAAGAGACTAATAGTCATATCCTATCCATGTAATCCTCAAAATAAAAACACCTCGAGGTGAGAATTCGTCAAGTGCTTGACAAAAGATACTAAACTAATCATGACGAGTCTCTAAATTATGATTAATTTAGGCCTTGTTTGTAAGTTAAAAATTGGAAGAGAGGGGAGGAATGGGTTTTTATGGGTGTTCTTTTTTTTTCTTTTTTCTTTTTTTGAAAGAGTCCGATCGAACGCTAGCTTTCATTGCTCATTTCTGAAATACAAATTTTTAATACAAATTAGAGTATGTTAGGGCACCAGAAATGAGATGATAAATTTTCTATAGGTATCCCTATGAAAAATTAATGACACAGAAATATCTCATCTTGTTTTTTTTTTTTTAAATATGTATCCCATCAATATTCATTCTAATAATTTTCATGTTGAAAGATCGATACATCATATTTAGTTTCCTAATAAAATTAGCTTTAATTACACAAGATATTGACTTTCCAAAAAAATTAATTTTTAAATTCAAATGTACGTTCTAGTCGAAAACCATCGTCAGTCTTGTTCACGTACTGGAATCATGTATTGTAATCATGTCACGTAGTGCACGTTAGTACGTCATCATTGTCGTCAACCTTAACTGACAATCGTCGTTAGTAGGTCCTTGTTGGCATCGATCTTAGCTGAAAACCACCATTCATATATCAGCACGTGCAAAACCAACTTCAACGATATCATTAGTACATCCTCACCGCATCCATTAATCGTGGTTAGCACGTGATTATTATGATCGACCTTAACCAAAAATCATTAACCATCGTTAGTATGTGATCGCTATGATCGACATTACGCTATCGGTATCAGCACGTTTGTCATTACGCCATTGTCATCACCACTAAGGACATCAATACGTCCACCCAACATCGTCATCGCCATAATCAACGACATCCCTACATCCATTGTCACACTCTGGTCGTCACCATCAGTGACATCCGAACAAGACGAATTGATTGCCACCAAATCTTTGCCCGTATACATCACCCTCGCATCAGTATGTCATCATCATCTGCATTATTACGCTCCCCGTCGTCATCATCTTCTGACATCACCTTCCCCTCATCCCAAAACCATAACCGTAATCACACCACCTATAAATCCATGCAACAACATTCCGTCAATGTCGGATAAATCCCCTCTTCGATTCTCAAGACCCTAATTTCATCCACCAATGCCTCAAATCATCGTCCATGCGAGATTCAATTCGAACTACGATGTTATTTATAAACAAAATCGTGTGGTTTTGGGTATGGAAAAAAAGGATATTGACATGAGTGAGTTGGGAAGAGGTGATGACATTTTGGAGTACGGGACGACGAGAGGAGTACAATGACGATTTGGGAAGATGGCAACCTGGGTGATATATTAAAGGAGAAATTGAATTGATGCAATCTAATTTTGGGTTGATTAGATAAGATATATTTAGAGTTAGGAATAAAAGAAAATAAAATTGATGCAATCTTGGAAAAAAAAAAAGATGTAGATTCGATGTAAAAAAAAAAAACGAAACAAAAAATAGATGTGGGGTATTTATCGGACATTTATTTTGTTAGGTAGTACCTCTGGAAAATTTTTCTATAATTTCAAGGGCAATTCCAGCTATATGCTTTTACTATATTCTTAATCCCGAATTATTAAAATTAGTTTGATTCGATATGCGAACTTATATGTATTTATATTGATGAATTTTATTGAAATATTCAAAAAATTTTGTTGTTGGTGAGTTTTATTATAAGAAGTGAAAAAGAAGTAATAGAATATATTGTAACAAAAGATGATGGTTAGTAATTTTAAAATGAAAAATTTGTCAAAATAATATATTTAATATATTTTGAAATAACATGTTTTCAATATTTTGAAATCGAGGGATCAATTTGATCACTCTGATGTCGGGTGAAAGGAACAAAAGACTAGAGTGTTTCGACCCATGAAAAAAAATGGATTGATCTTCTTATCCTTTGAAAAAATAAAATAAAAAATGGATTGAACACAAGAAAAAAATGAGAAAAGAAACCCAAACCCTATACTTATTCTATCGTTGTTCTCAATCTGTTCATAGTATTTATGAAACAAAGATCAAGACAACAATCGAAAAAATCATTTCTCAAATATAAGTCTAATGCGACTGATCATAAGCATATGTTTTGAAAAATAATTTGTTATCAATTAACTACACCTATGTTTTTACACATCTATATATATCTACGTCAATCGTCAGTGGATCCATAAAGAATGAATACATGTCTTAAACAAATAGGATAGATGTCATGATAAGAACGCAAGAAGAGTTTGTGTATGTTAGTTTAGTTGTGTGAAACCCTACCATTCCCTGCCTCTCCCGTTGTCAAAAGAAGGGCAGGGGTTTATGCGGAATGATACCATGAGCCATCCCAAATATCCGAAGTATCCCAAATATCACATCCCTTCCCTTGCAACTTGCAAGTGAAGTCGTGTGAGTGATTTCCAATGATCCGAATGAATGAGCCATGGCCGCCGCCGTCGCCGCCGGTGCAGCTGTAATCGTGAGAGTATCAAACAGAGTCCAATTCCCTCTCCCTCTCCCTCGCTCTCCCCTCTTCCCTTGTCACCTGCCAAAGGTAACCTCTCCGCTTTTCTTTTTCTTCTTTTTCTTCTTGTTTACATAAGTCTATGCGGTATATAAATCAAGGTTTTTTGAATCAGTCTACTACTGTTTTTTTTTTTTTAAGTATCTTCATATCGTTGTATAAACCCCTTTTGTTTACTGTTCTGGGAATAGTAAGGAAGGAGTAATTCTGGTGGTGCAGCTTGGGAGTTGGGACTAAAATGGTGGGATATTACAATTTCTATCTGCAGTTCTGAAATCATAAAAAATGTTTCTTACTCAATCAGGGAGAGATTGAGTTGATGTTTTTGTTGTTGGAAGCATTTTCTGTCAAATATGTGGAAGTTTTGGTTGAGTTGCTGCAGCATCATCGTCTAATAATGACCTGATTGTTGTTCATCCAGATGAGTATTCAAGACGTTCTTCTGCATTATCTCCTAT